>CAUYQV010011189.1:0-116577 GCA_963574575.1 Galagoides demidoff | reverse complement strand
ACTTCCATCAAACTGGTTAACATAGCCTTCATGTCATTTTCTTAGTTATTGTTTTAAAACGTTCACATTCTACTCTTAGAAAGATTCACTTGTACCCTTGTAAGATAAACCACAGAAGTGATCCCTCCAATCCTCCTCCCTTCACCCATTCCCCCCTCCCCTCCCCATATGCTTAGGCTGTTATTAGGTTATAGTTTTCATATAAAAGGTATAAATTAGTTTCATAATAGGGGTGTGTACCTTGGATACTTTTTCTTCTATTCTTGTGATACTTTGCTAAGAAGAACATTTTCCAGCTCCATCCATGTGAACAGGAAGGATGTAAAGTCTCCATCTTTCTTTATGGCTGCATAGTATTCCATGGTGTACATATACCACAGTCTGTTGATCCATTTGTGGATTGATGGGCACTTGGGCTTCTTCCATGACCCGGCAATTATGAATTGGGCTACAGTAAACATTCTGATACAAATATCTTTGTTGTAATGCGGTTTTTGGTCGTCTGGGAATATACCTAATAAAGGAATTACAGGGTCAAACGGCAAGTCTATTTTTAGTTATCTAAGTGTTCTCCAGTTGTCTTTCCAAAAGGAACATATTAGTTTACATTCCCACCAGCAGTGTAGAAGTGTTCCCTTTTCTCCATATCCATGCCAGCATCTCTGGTTTTAGGATTTTGTGATATGGGCTAATCTCACTGGAGTTAGGTGATATCTCAAAGTAGTTTTGATTTACATTTCTCTGATGATTAAGGATGGTGAGCATTTTTTCATATATCTGTAGGCTGTGTGTGCATCTTCTTTAGAGAAATTTCTCTTCAAATCTCTTGCCCACCCTGAGATGGGATCACTCATTTTCTTCTTGCTAATACGTTTAAGTTCTCTATGGATTCCGGTTATTAAACCTTTGTCGGAGACATAACCTGCGAAAATCTTCTCCCATTCTGAGGGCTGTCTGCTTGCCTTACTTACTGTGTTCTTGGCTGTGCAGAAGCTCTTTAGTTTGATCAGGTCCCAATAGTGCATTTTTGATGTTGCTTCAATTGCGCAGGTGTCTTTTTGACAAAATGACTTGTTTTCCTTTGGGCAGATACCCAGTAGTGGGATTGCTAGATCAAATGGTAGGTCTACTTTCAGTTCTTTAAGGAAGCTCCTTACTGTTTTCCACAGAGGTTGTACTCATTTGCAGTCCCACCAATAGTGCATAAGCATTCCTTTTTCTCTGAATCCATGCTAGCCTATTATGTTTGGATTTTTTGTTGTTGTTGTTGAGACAGTCTCAAGCTGTTACCCTCTGTAGAGTGCTATGGTGTAACAGCTCACAGCAACCTCAAACTTGGGCTCAAGTGAGCCTCTTGCCTCAGTTTCTCTATTTTTAGTAGAGATGGGGTCTCACTCTTGCTCAGGCTGGTCTCGAACTTGTGAGCTCAAGCAATACATTCCCCTTGGCCTCCCAGATTACAAGTGTGAGCCACCACACCTACTCAGCCTATGTTTGGACTTCTTTATAAAAGCCATTCTAATTGGGGTAAAGTGATAGCTCATTGTGATAATAATTTGCATTCCCCTAATAATTAGTGGCATTGAGCATTCTTTCATGTATTTATTGGCCATTTGCCTATCTTCTTTTGAAAAACTTCTGTTCATGTCTTTTGTCAACTTTTTTTTGGTTTGTTTTGTTTTTTTACAGTTTTTGGCTGGGTCTAGGTTTGAAGCTGCCACCTCCGATATATGGGGCCAGCGCCCTACTCCTTTGAGCCACAGGTGCCGTCCTTTTATCAACTTTTTAATGGAGTTGGTTTTTTTTCCCTTGCTGATTTGCTTGTGTTTTTTGTAGATTCTGGTTATTAGCCCTTCATCAGATATATATCTTGTGAATACTTTCTCCCATTCTGTAGGTTGCCTATTCACTCTATTGATTGTTTCCTTGGCTGTGCAGAAGCTTTTTAATTCAATCAAGTCCCATTTGTTTATTTTTGTTGTTGCTGTGATGGCCATTGTGTCTTCTTCATAAATTCTTTGTCTTTACTGAAATCTAGAAGAGTTTTTCCAACATTTTTTTCTAGAACTCTTATGTTTTCATGTCCTACATTTAAGATACATATAAATTTTAAAGTCTTACAGAGGTCAAGAGGCTGGTACTCTTTTTAAAGATCCAGGCCTGGTTCCCCTTCATCTCTCTAAATTGTATTCCCATTCCCAGGTATCAGCCCATCAGATGCAGGTTAATCTTAGCGTGGGGGCTGTAGAACCTGGCTCATCTCTCACCAGGCACTTCTCATACTGTTCTTTAAGATCCCAACCATGCCTGCCTCTCTGCAGCCCCTGAGATGTCTTACATGCTGTTTCTTTGGCATGAGTTACCTTTTCTCCTTCTCTTTGCCTAGCCAGCTCCCACTTCCTTCAGGTCCTTGCTCAGATATCATCTCTCCAGGACTCAGCCTACAACTTGGTTTGAGAGTCCCTCTCTTGTACCTCTTTGTCATATAATAGAAGCCCAAAGTATCCCTTATAGCACCTTTCAAATACTGTGGTCAGTAACTTGTCTGAGATCTTAGGCAGGTTGAGGTTTAGGTAGGCAGAGACTTGACCTGGTTTACTCACACTGTGTCCCAGACCCCGCACATACTAGGGGCAGAGGCGCTATCTGGCTTCCCTTCTACCTGGCTCTCCTGACACCTGTGTACATCCTTCTCACTCCACTCTCTCCATCAGGACAGGTGCAACTCTGCAGCCAATATTCCTTAACTGGGCCTTGATCCTGTGTTTGCCAATTTCTTTTACTCACTTTAAAAAGTTTTTCTATACCTTTGTTCAAAAACCAAATTCAGAGGTGCTTACTTAGATGCTTAAAACATGAGAAAAATGATAACATAGACAAGAAAATGAACACAGAAGGGATATAAGGTAGGAAATGAGACACAACCAAATACTGACCATGAGATTCTGACAGATGCGGCCAATCCAAAGTAAAGATGGCATTCTGAGCAGACATGAAACTGGGAGTACCATAATTCACAAAGAGATCATCATGTGCCCAAATCTTGGCAATGAAGAGGCAGTTCTACTTTGGCTTTGGGAAACATGGTCTGCTCTCAACTGTCTTCCATGAATATTAAACAAGCATCTTCTAATTGCCAGATTTGTGGTAGGCTCTAGGGATAAAATATGGATTAAGATGTGATCTCTTACCCTGCTTCCCATAAAGAAATAGACTGCCTTCCTAATTGTGCTTAGCGGTCTAGAGGTATGAGGAGTTGAGGAAGGGGTTGTGGACAAAAACAGCCCATCTATCTTTGATTTTCTCTTTCATCAGTCTGCAATGCCTGACCCTTCATTCTCTGCCCAGAGACGTCCTTTCCCTTCACAGCCAACTCAAATGGCACCTCCTCCAGGAAGTCTTCCCATAGATTTCCAGGATGAATTAATTGTCCCCACCACACATGACTAGTGCCTCTAATTAGCATTTATTCTTCTGAAATCTGGCACAGATTTCAGCCTTTTCCTCTATCCTGTTTTATTCATCTCCCTGTTTTTAGGATGCAGCCTAGAGTTAGTAACACAAGCAGTGATTAATATATGTACACTCATGTTGTATTAAAGATAATCTATTTCAAACGGTGGGAAATTCAGAGGTCAAATACACTGAAGTTAATTTCATTCAGGACTGAGGCAGCTCTGAGAGGAGCCAGCAGGAATTCAGCACCAACAAATCAGAGCCTAGAAGGGCTCACACATTCTGTCATTCAGGTGGGTGGCTTCTCAGTATTATTTTAAACAAAAGGATGTGAATATTGATATTTTTTTCCAAACTTCAATGCTGACTGTACTGCTTCCACTGTGAGAGGCATGTAAAGAAGAGATGATCTCCTGTTTAGGACGTGTCAAAAGAGGCAGTGGGGGTCACAGAATTGCACGTGGACTGCAATCAACTCCTCCCTTTAATGGCTAATGGCTGTGTGTGCCTAGGGCATCTCACTTAACCTCTCTGAATCTCAGTTTCTATAGCTGTCAATAAGGAAAGTTTACCTCACAGAATTTTATAAAATGTAAATTTTATATGGTAGATGAAAGAGTTTATAAGGAACACTGGTTTGGGACTTCCTTCCTGTTCTGTTTTTTGTATTTTTTTTTTTTTTGGCCTTTGTCTTGGTAGATTTGGGTCCTCTGTCTACTCACCATGTGATGTGTGAGTTGTTTGAACCTAAAACTCAGCACTGCAGTCGGTGTATGGGTTGTTGGGGACTAAATACAAAGATGCATGAAAGGAGCCTGTCACACCCACACAAGGGGTTGAAATATTCCTATGCAGTATAATCATAAATTAGGTCCTAATTCATTCACTTATTCATTCAAACAGGTACTCCATGGGTCTTTTGTGCCAGGCAGGGTGCTATGTGCAGGAGACACAGAGGCTCATGACATCATCCCTGCCTTCAAACTAATGCAGACTGTACCTTTTTTGTCTTTCTCTTTTGTGTATTCCATACTCCTTTATCTACTCTTTGTCTCTCTGGAGGGTGTGATCAGTAAAGTAAGAAATGAGTCTTGGTTACTTGATTTACATAATGCCTGTGTGAGGTTAATGTTAACTCCATTTTCCCCTAGCTATTGTTGTGTTGGTACTCTGAAATGTTTTGGGGTGTGTACTATGTCTCAGATAAGAGGTCTGGTTCCCAAACGGACCAATCCATGGCAATGTCTGATGAGATTGTCCACTAGAGGCCTGTGCTGGTCCTGGGGGAGAGTGCACAGGCAGGAGTGCACAGAAAACTTCAGGTCAGGTTCACAGGAAGGATCTGTCTCCATGGGAGGCCTGGCAGCAGCAAAGACCCTTAATGATTCAGTGACGTTTCAGGGAATAGAACCCTCCACCTCGCCTCCATTAGGGGCACCCACTCTGACAGGCTGCAGGGCCATTTCTGGAAGAACCAATACCAGCTGACTCACACCCAGGCCCTGAGTGAGCCTCCTGCCGCTCCCTGTAGGAGGGTGGGGAGGGACGAGGAGCCTAATTCTCTTGCCTTGAGCCTTAGCCTTCAATAGTCAGATTTAAGCAACACACAATATAAATCTTAATAGGATTAGTTTGGCTTGGTTCAACTTCAAATTACTAATCTCTTTCATAAAAACATCTCCAGGATTTTATACCATAATCACCAGGGCATAAGTTTCCTAGCAAGAGCTAATTGTTCTAAACAATCATGAGTTTCTGTGACTTTTCAGGCTGAGAAAGTGGGGCTTAAAGTTCTACCCCAATGTTAGCAACAATAATCATAAAAACGAACCCATGCGACCCTCTGTGGGGCCTGGAGAAACATTCTCTGAGGAAAGTAGCTGAACCGATGCAGACAGTCAGGGGGCCTGGGCTGGGAGGAGACCTTGGTCACAGCAGAGCAGGTCTCAGAAAGAAGAACAGAGACTTCAGAAGCTGCAGAGACCCTGCTACCCTTTCAGGTAGAGCAGGTGGTCTCCGGACTCCAAAGGAAGCAGTTCCAGGGACAATGAGAATAGTCCCTCAAAGAAGGCAATCTGTAAGTTTACACCTCATGTTCCCTGGCATCTCCTTTTCTAAGTACCTCCATATTCCTGCTCAGATATATGTTCCTTCTGAAACACTTGGCTGGGTCTTTCTTTAAGAAAAACATACTGCACAACAATCCAGACTACTGGGAAACACCCCCCACAACTGTATGCTACTACTAAAGCAAATTATTACATATATTCCAATAGGTAATCATCATAAAAACCACTAATGAGATATTTTCTTTTAAGTAAGAAGTCTCTAAAATCCATTGTCTATTTTATACCTGCAGCACATCTCAGTTCTAACTAGCCACACTTCAAGTTCAGTAGGCACAAGTGGCCAGTAGCAACCTTGTTAGACAGTATGGCACCAGGGCCAATGACATGGAAAGGGTGGCTAGGAGTGAGCCAGCCCTCAAAAACCAAGGTTCAGGAATCAGAGAAGACTTGGGAGCCTATGGGGAACAATGACTTGGACATCTTGATGGGAGCAAAATCAGTTTCAGTGTTCCTACTGTGGTAGATGACAACTCCCAGGATGAGCCTCCAACTTCACACCATGTAAATTGCTCACAGCTGCTTGTTCCACATGGTAGCCACTGGCACATGTGGCTATTTAAACTTAAATTAATTTAAAATCAAATAAAATTTAAAAGTCATTAGCTTAGCTGCATTAGCCACATATGGCTGGGGTTACTATATAGGCAGTGCGAATATATTTCCATTATCTATTAGACAGCATTGGTTAGAACTTAGATCAACCCCTAAGAAAAACAGGAGTACCTCCAAATTTTGTGAAACAAAGGTTCCGCTATTTTAAGGCATGGGGGTTATAAGGAAATGTAAATTGAATCATAGTGAAAAAGGTCATTTTTCTTGCATAACTAATATGTGGAATAATGTATATAATTTAACTTTTAGCTGGAGTGCAGTGGCATGATCATAGCTCACTACAACCTCAAACTCCTAGGCTCAAGCAATCCTCCCACCTCAGCCTTCTGACTAGCTGGAACTATAGGCAGGTATCACCACACCCAGTCTTTAACTTTTTTTTTTAAATCATAACTATGTACACTGATGCATTTATAGGGTTCAATGTATTGATTTGATATACAATGTGAAATACACTGAACTGATTAACTCATCCATCACAATTATACTCTTAATAGTTTTGAAATGTACCATTGCATCATGCACATTAGGTGGAAGGGATCTATGAAGACAAAGGGTAAAGTTATAAGAGATAGAATTTCAATTATATCTAATGGGTTGACTTGAACTTGCTCTTTCAAAAGACCTGGAGATAATAGAGACCTATTATTTTTTCTACGCACAAATTCTGGTCATTAATGATATTAATGGTATCATTAATTGTGTAGAAGCACCTCCTGCTCTCCTTGGCCCAATCCCTGTCTAGAGGGACCCTGGCCTAGGAAAAACTGGTAGATCTCTGTATCAACCAAAGATAGGTATAATTATAGCAGCTGAAATTGTTCTCCCTATAGAATCCCTGAGATTCTCTCCCTTCTGTATTTCCTTCCTTTATAACTTTAGCAACCAATACCACTTTCCCCTGGATTGTGGAGCTAGGAGGACCCTCAAAACTCTCAATTTTATAACTAGGACTTGGCAACTCAGAGAGTGGAGAGACATGCACAGGAGTCCTAAGGACCTGGGAGCTGAGGCTAGGAACTCAGGCCAGGCCTCCCACTTCAGCTCTGAACTCTTTCCACTATACCTTGGGGTCCCCTCCCTCTGGCTTCAGATTGGCATTTGCATACACAATAGGTGCTTGATGCCCCTGGTGACTAAAAGCTGAAGTTAGCCTGCATAAATTAGGCCCTATTGCTCTGGCTCTTAGCCACCCTGGGAGCTGGCCTGATGCTAAGAGTATTTTTTAATTCTAATGAAAATTCTTCAATGCAAGAAAAGAGCTCTGGCTCATAAAGGCTGCTACCAGCTGTCAAAGCACTTGGTGGTTTGGGTTAATAAAATTTTTAGATCTTATAAAATGCATTTTCTCTTGAGGTATTTTTGCATTGTTTCTAGAATAATGAGATCCCAGATACAACTCTGAGACTTAACAGAAGACTTCAGAAGTGTATGGCTAGAATAAAATTTAGATTTTTCCCTCAATGGAGGGACATAATAATTGCTCCCAAACATAAGGCAGAGAGAAAATTCAGTGTTAGATCTAGACCCTCACTGTCTTTTTCTTTAAAGATGACATTTTAATTATCTCAGAAATATGTCCTCTTTTTCCATACCATATTTTCCATGATAAGAAAACATGTAAACATAGCTGCATTTTACTAACATCAAGTGGTAAAATAGTAGAAGATTCAAGTAAGTTAAGGGAGTTTTTTTATTTTTTATTTTATTTTTTTCCTTTCTTACTTCTTTTTTAAAAGACACGTAAGCAGCTATAAAAAGAAGTCATTAGAGGCCAGTGGCTAGGTCTGCAATGTCTTCTTCCCTGTGGCTCCAGGATGGGACCATGGACCAGACCCAGCTCTTTGTCCTTCTGTTTCTCATATGACTCAGGGTCTGCTAAAGATGACCCTCTCCCCACCAGATACCCTGATGCTTCTCTCCTCTGCCAAACAAACCACCTCTGAGTACCCGGCAAGTTCCCCAGTGTGGTCCAGCCCTAGATTCTGGAAGTAGGTCTTGTCCTTGAGCTGGATCCTCATAAGGGGCCAGGAGCTTCACAAAGACATAAAAAAAAAAAAAATCTGCTCTAAAGCCAAAATATAGGACCTCAAACCCAAGCAGTCCCCTCCCTATCCTGTGTGAACAGGGGCAGTGGTCTGTGCTGTGTTGCTTCCTAGAGCTGGAATGGAGCTCACAGGAGAGGAGGGGAAGATACTGCATAAAAGATGAAGCTCTACAGAGAGAAAGGACTATTGATTTATCCCCAGAATGTTTCCTGGGGCTCCAAGGGTTGTTTTGGCTAGAGTGTTAGTTGTTCTGTGTGCTTATATACAGTCACATGTATTCATTTTACTATCTCATTTTGCAGACAGTGCACCCCTGAGACTGTAGGGGCCAACAGAGAGACTATAGCTGTCTTGTTAATTACAGAGGCACATAGCAGGAGCCCACTGATGAGCCAGAGAATGCAAGAAAGCCAGAACTTATGGGGAGAGATCACAAGTTCTCCAGTGCCCCAGGCATCAGGAGGCAGAGAAGTGTCTGGTAGTGTTAATGGCACAGATGAATTCTGCCCTCTACCACTCCTGCCTCTATGTGCTTCTGCTCCATGGTCATTGCCCTTATCCCTCAGAATTATAATAGATAATTTACTTGTCTATTTCCTCTCATAGATACCTTGGGGATCTGATTCATTCTCTATCCCCTGGCTTGGCACAGTGCATGGATTCAGTAAAAGTGGATGGAATGGATGTCTGTTCCTTCTGAGTTTCTGAAATACTTAGAATTGAGTCCAGTAAAATACAGCAATCTAAAGCCTTACAGATGGAAGTAAAGAAATCCAGTTTAGGTAGTGGGTGGAGGATAGCCTCTAGGAAATTTCACTGTTTGTTTTAACCCATTTGTGTAGGGAACCAAGGCATTTTGGAAAAATTCCACACTTGTCTTACTGGAGTTAATGTGCTTCCTTTTCCTGACAGGCCTCAGAGAAAACAACTTACCCTAATAAAATCAACACCAATTTATGGAAATGTAAACAGAATTCTAAAGGGCACACAAGTGTAAGGGGAAAATTAATCAGTAAAGATGTTTGACCAAAGTACTTAAATAAGCAGGGCAGATTACATAGAAAACCCTGACAGGAAACTTGCTGGGCCTCACCCCTAGGTAGGGTCTCTTAAAATCTCTCAAATCCCTTTCTTTCCTATAAAGGAAAATATGATCTCTTACATTTTTTAAACTTAAGATTTTAAAATAAGTTACAGAGAGTAAAACTAGACCTTAAGCTATCAGAAAAGTGTTTTTCATAAGGAGGGTCAAGGTGGCCATTATGAGGTCAAGTATGGTTCACCATGGTGGGCCATCATGGCAGCTGATGTTAATGATTCCTGCCTTAGGAGTAAAGACAACCCCATTCTCCCTAGGGAACCCTACTCCTTGGATTCAGCCACTCCTCAGAGTTAGAGAAGGGAAAAGGGGAAGAACCCCAGGAAGCCCTCCTCAGGGAAGGATTGAAAAGAAATTATTTCCTAATGTTTCTTCCTTTAAAATAAAGTTAGCAACCTTGATGACTTCACCAAAACAAAGAAAGATTCCAATAACAGAATCTGAGGACTATCAGCCGAAGTGCTGAGCAAAGTAAAAAATAAAATCAAGACTTTTTTTCCATTCTTTGGGTTCCTTTGGCTTAGGGTCCTGATTTCATTAAGCTTAAGTGAGAAAAACAAAAAATCAAAACAAAGAAGACAAGTTAACAAAGGGAGGAGAAAAGTCCAGCACTCACAAGATTAACAATGGGACATAAGTGAGTTAAGCCCATTTGTGCAACATTGATGGTTTGATGGCCAATATGCTGTCATATAGACAGAAGGCCTGTGATCTGTCCCTAGAGATGAACACTCTTCACCATCCATCAGACATGGCTTTACTAGGCCATCTGCAGCTTGTCACAAACCCTTGGGAAATAGTGTGGTCTGCGTCATTCATGTGGAAGACTCAAGGTTACCAGCTTACATAGGTCATCTGTGATCCCATGTTTAGAAATGTGATGAGAGTTGTCATCCCTTAGATTTCATGTTACTTTATCTTCATAGTTCTATGAGGCTTATGTTATGATTTCCAATCTTCCAACCCCTTCCCCCCAAAAGCCCCAGTGAGATGAGATGACTTTTCCAAGGTGATTCTTTTAGTAGAGTAGTTCTCAGCCCTAGTTGCACCATAGAACCCCAAACCACAGTAGCCAGGCTGCATCTTTAAAGTGGAGTATTTTTTAAAGCTCCTGTAGATTCCAATCTGCAGCTAAGACCAAACAACCACTGATCCAGTAAGCAGTAGAGTTAGGAGCCGATTCTGATTTCAGGCCTCTGCTTATTTTTCTCTATGACATTGTTAGTCAAAAAAGATCAATCCAAAGATTTAAGGAACTATTCATCAAATAGTGTTCCTACCAGAGAGAGGAGACTTGGAATTTAGAAAAAGGAAATCCATTTGGCATATGTTTACTTTTTTTATAAACAGGATAAGAAACAGGCTGAGGGCTAAGAGTCTTCCCTACAGCAGAATTTATGAGCTTTGTGAACAGGATTCTCAGATATTCAAAATCTGTATTTTGCCATTAAGTTCCAGCTGTGTACTAAAGGGTTCGGTTGCAATAGGACTTCAGGGTCTATATGACCTCCTCAGGCCCACAGTGAGAGTACCAACTCACAAAGAGCAGCCATGGCCAATGTCACCCTCATAACTCATCTGTACAGACAGTTGGGTCCTGCTGCCAATTCCAATGAATGCTTTAGTTAATAGTCTTCATTTTCTAGGGCAAAATAATCATGATTGAAACATCTTCCACTGGCTGCTACGTAGAACAGAACATCCCATCTCGCTGACTTTCCCTGTCATGTAGAAGTGATGGGAAATTATTTTCCCTATTAAAATGCCTGCTTTCCTAAGGATAGGAGCAACTACAGAGCCTTTAGCTTAAATATTTCAGTTGAGAAACAAAGGCTTGGCTAATGCGGAGATCAGCTTGTCACTGCCATCCAGTTAACCCTTTCTTCCAAGCCAGACTATAGCTTAAATCTACATTAAGTCCTCTCTGGCTGACAGTTTCTTTTAGAATACCTCTGCTCTTAATGGCTTCCTACTCCCCATAGCCAATAGCTGTACTACACAAATTTTAGTGTCAGAGTTACTTATGAAAGTACCTGTGAACCTCTAATATGACAAATTAGGCTCCCTCTTACAGGGAGTTTTAGTGCATTCATTCAGATTTTCATACATTTATCCAAGATACATTTACTGAGGACCCTTTTTTGCTAGGCACTACCCTACAGACTGGACAAAACACCAAATAAGGTTGAGCCTCAGACCTAAAAAAGCTTCCAGTACAGCATGAGAACTTGATATGTGGAAGGTAATTAAAACCCAATGTGGTGGCCAAAGGATGGATCTGCCCATGGATCACAACTTAGCCTGGAGATGGAGAAAGTGATGCCAGAAGGCATCTTGTAGAAAAGAAAGTCTGAATGGAGGAAACCTGCACAGAGACATGAAGGATAAACAGTATCCTGATGACCAGCTAGAGAACTCTCTTCTGCAGGGCAGTCAGGTCTGTAGTTGCCTCATCCAAAGGGTTCAGGTGACAAAATGACTTCTCAAAATGACTCTCTGGTACCTTTTCCTCCCCAGTGCCTGTGCTGAGCTCCCCACCATTACTCATTACCCCAACCAGGTCTTGCACCTCCATACATTTTCATTCTTGCTAGGGCTATGTTCTTTGCCATGAATGCTCATCATCTTCACTCTATTGAATGCCCCCCTCCCCTTTGAAGCCCAGTAAAAAAATGCCACTTTCTCTGCAAACTTCCCTACCTCCAGGATATCACAGAACTTGTGATATTCATACATTATATATGTTATTTTTAACAAAGGAATGAAAGAACAAAGCAATTCATTAAAAATTTGCAAGAACTTTTTATCTATTCCAATGCAAAAGTTAGAGTCTCCCCAGTAGAGGCTACAAATTGGGGTAAAGGAATAGGATCTTGGTGTTAGCTCCTGGCAAGCAAGACAGCAGCACTTGGCCAACTTCTGAAAAGAAAGTTCATTTGTTGATTCATCAATGCACAATTATACCACAAGCAAGTAGAAACAAATAGGGAGACTTGGTAGCAAATTGATTATTCGTGAATCCAATTACAACTACCAGCAAAAGTAAGGCTCCTCTCAGATACCTATAATAATTCATGCAGGGGACAGAAGGAACCTTGCAAGGTCAGCATCTGTACCCTGCAGTGTCGGAGAGCTTAGGCCAGCTAATATCCTTAGACTCGATGCTGACAGGACTAAGGTTATGCTCAAGTCCTCTTGAGCCAATTTGTGGCATGAGACAAACTTTTCTGTGGCCAGAGCCTTCATCCCTTTACCTAAGCTAGTAACCCCCAACATTTCTCTTATTTTAAGGACAGCACCTTCAGATGCAGGATAAGAGGATTAAGCAAATGGACTTGACAAAATTTTTTCCTGCTTATGTACCACAGTGAACCCCAAACAGGGTGAATAAAAGTGAGAAACATGTTTCAGAACCCTGGACAGTGCCCAGCAGGGCAGGACAGTCCACTGTCATCTACTAATACAGAAGCATAGGTTCCAACCCAAAGTGCCTACTCAGCCCTCAGTAGACAGGGGTAGGTATGGAAATCTACCCATGTTTTTTACCACAAATGAAATAGGAAAATGGAATGAGGTCAGGGAGGCTGAGACCATGCCTTAGTTATCACATTCAGTCTGGCCCAGTTACTACTACTGAGCATGTGTTCAAAGGTCAACAATTGTTAATGACGATTAGTGATTATTTATGTTTTGATGTAGTGTGTGATTAGAAAAAGTACCAAGGTCTTTTCTTAAGTTCCTCACACTACAGAAGAAACTATTCTGGCCAGCAGAGAAGAGATGTATACTTCAAAGGGATAAAAAAAGAAGCATGTATTTCAGTACCGAAGCTATATTCGTGGTCAGCAAGGTGAAGGCATATTGCCACTGGGTGTCCTTTATGGTAAGTATTTGACAGTTTGACATAAATGTAGAGCCCTACCTTACTCAAGAAACCCACAGGAGAAAGGCCTCTGGTTAACTTTTCACTGCTCAAGAGGAAATGGTAGAAAGGGTATGTACAGGCATAGGTACAGAAGCAGGATGAGATATTAATTTTCTAAAAAAAAAGTATATAAATTTTGTGCTATTAGAGACATAAAAATTTAAGCTGATCTCATTTTTTTTTTTAAAAAAAAAAAGCTTCTTTCAATCAAGGCATAAGGGAGTCTGGCCTTTTGAAAAAGATTTGACAAGTTTTCTCTGGAGTCCAACTTCAGTTAACATTTAAGAACCAGTTACATTTCATCCTCTCTACAATATTCAAAATAGCCTATAAGACACTGTGGCATAGGATACAGCAAAACTTTAAAAAACAAAACCCCTCTGAAGCTTATCTCCTGTCTCTATAGCTTCTTACACAGCTAAACCCACAGAGATTTCAATGATCCTCCATACACAAGAGACTTATCTAAACTGAAAAATGAGGCAACTGGATGAACCACTGAAGCAGGAAAAATGAGACTGAGGTTCTAACTCTGTGTTCTCTGTGGTCAGCAGACAACCTGTTACTTGTTATACTGCAGACTCCTGGAAACCACCTAATGTCTACTAAATCGTAATCTCTGGGGTTTGGTAGTAGAACTTACATTTTAAAATAAGCTCTTCAGGCATTAAAGATGGCACACACTTGCTCTAAGTCGTAATAAACTGATGCTTAGGAGTCTGAAGACTCTGGCCCCTTTGCCTGAATTCTGATGAGCTCTGTGTTTCCCAGCTGCTGTTGTGCCTGCTTTAGTGATAACCTCAGAGCTTGAGACCATGTAAAAGAGACTCTGGATGTCTTTCATTTTCAGTGCCTAAAACATAAGGAATTATTAATGAATGGTGGATGCTGGATGGGTGACTAGCATATACAGGGAGATCACACGAAACAGTATTTTTCAAACCATGCGCTGTGGCACACTGGTGTGCCGTGAGAGGATCTTTCTACGTGAAAAGTTTTAAACATCATTAATTACATTATTTTCAAATGAAGTTCAAAATATAGTAAATATATTCTCCTTTCTTTTACAATCAGCATAATTTAAGTGTGCTATGGAAGTTTAACTATAAGTTCAAGTGTGCTGTGAGTAAAAAGGTTGAAAAACACTGACATAGAAGGACAGGTGATGGCATGGGTGACATATTAAGCAAAATAGAGACCAGCAGAGAAATAATAGATTTCAATTTAGCAATTATCAAATATTAAAGTGGAGTAAATGTTTTCCTTGATAACATGGAAATCATAAATTTCTCTCTGGTCATTCTACACATATACACACACACACACACACACAGCCACCCAGAGACCCAGCTGCAAGGGTCAATACTTACCAGCTCATCAAGAGGTACTAACTTCAAATCTAATTACAAAGGAAAAGAAATCTTTTTTCAGATAGATAGCCCCTTGGGTAGAAAGTGTAGCTCTACGTTTTGTTGGCATTGCCATGTCACCTGGCATAGATAGAGCCAGAAAATGTCTTGCTGGAAATCAGCTGGGCATATCACTTTTCTCTGATCCCACGTCTACATCAGAGCCTGCCAAAGAGCCTTCATTAGGTACTTTGTTGGTCAAAGCACTTCCTGAAGCAATTCAGATGTGATCCCCACCTCCTGAAGACTCAACAAGCCAAAGCAAATACTGTCATGTAAGAAGCAAAAACTCCCAAAGGGAAAGGAAAGCTCAGAGTATACTACGACATGGCTGGGGTTAGAGTATAGATGGAACTAAAGCTAGGCTTCCCTTCAGGCAGAGAAGGCTTAAAAATAATCACTTTTTAAAAAGCCATTCTTCATTTTTAAATTCCTCAGCATTCAGGTAGGAAAGGGAAGAGAATTTAGAGTGCAAGATATGCAGATAAATTTATGAACCAAGAGACCAAATTAGCCATAATAAGTGGCTACTTTAGATATTCTTTCATTTTATTTCCTTATTCTTTCTGATGGCCTGGACTTTGGTTAAGAAATTATCAAGAAAAAATGCAGCTGTCCTTTCCTCCTGCTTCAAATATGAAGAGAAGTTTTTGGTAGAATTATTCCAAGGCTAATATCGAATACTTAGGGCAACAGTGTCTACTTTGACAGACAGCAAAGGCTGTTCAAATGCACCATAGATTCCCATGTGGCTTTCCCAGCTTGTGAGCTGCAACTCCACATTTTTCTCTGTCAGAGGACTGAGTGAGAATGGAATTATTACAGTAGAAACTTGAATGTAGTAAAATTTTTAAGGCAAATCATGTGAAAACATTTGTAATTGACTGTCATTAGTAATAAATTGCAAAAGGCCTCTAAACTTATTGTAAAAAAGAAATCAATCTACCTTGTTCAATTATAGATGGAATACTTGTTTCTCAGGCTGTCAGAGAAAAATCCTAGGAAATTGATAAGGTCTTTTCTCCTGGACAAAGATGGTGACTGTTCTCAAAAACATGTTATCAGTGCTCTATACATAGCTTTCCAAATTTGTAAGTGCAGGACTTAAGTCAACAACAGAGCCATGTAATTCTGTAGCTTTTGCCATTATCAGTCTGCTTTGAGACATCTGTATCTAAAGAATACCCATTGTCTTTTGTTTTTGCCCACCCATCCTCTTTCATGGATATAAACCACCCAGGTCTAGTGAGGTCAGTTAATGGACAGAGTTTAGAGAGTCCCCCAACTTCTGGCTGGGCCCTCCCTATTCTTTCCTGGAAGTAGCTCTTAGTAAAGCCAAAAATCTTTCTCTTAAGGGTCAGCAAGCCTATTCTCCAAGGCCACTGTGACACGTGGGTAAGATTAAAATAGTTCCATCTTCAAAGTGCTAAGGACAGCACTTGGCCCATTATGATGATGATGTGATGATGAAACCTCAAAGCTTAAGTCCAGAACTATCACTACCTAAGGCTAAGCAGAAAAATTATATAATCCCTCTCCCTTTTGTTCTTGCTCTGCATTTTGAGGGCTAGAATGCAGTGGCATCATCATAGGCCGTTGCAACTTTAAACTCCTGGGCTCAAGCTTTCAACCTGCCTTAGCCTCCTGAATAGTTGGGACTATAGGTTCACGACACCAGGCCTGTATAATTTTTCCATTTTTAGTAGAGATGGGGGTCTCTCTCAGGCTTAGGCTGATCTTGAACTTCTGGGTTCAAGCAATCCTCCCACCTTGGCCTCCCAGAGTGGTAGGATTACAGGCACCCAGCCTCAAATTCTTCTTTCTAAAAGGCAGATGTTGTGAGTTTCCAAATGGACATGATCAGGGCTAAGTCCCTGGGTGTGAAAGCTTGGCCACACTATGTCAGAAAGAGCTCCTGACAGGGGAGGTGGGGAAAAAACACAATGAAATTGCCCATACCTTTTGTGAGGTGACCTTGAGTACCATAGCAGGATCTTCACAAATGACCTTTTTAAAGGCAGCAAATTGGCTTCAAGCTGAGAGACAGTTGGATGATAGCCCAGTTTTATTCCATACCTCTGATCCCCTACAATTCTATGTGTGTTGAATAATCACAGGTGAAACCTGCCATTTTTCCTTATTTTTCTAACTTTTTCTAGTACAGTGTCTTTTTTTTTTTTTGAGGGAAAGTCATACAGGTGTTAGTGGGGGTAAAGGGCAAATTTCTGAGAGGGCAGGAGGTCAGATATGGCAGGAAGCAAAAGTGAATGTAAACTGTCTGGATTATCAGCCTGGCCTCCAGGGCTGTCTGGCCCTGCAGAAAAGCTCTTCCCAGGTTACAGCCCAGAAACCCCTTTAGTGTTTTAGCTTCATCCTTTTCAACTGACACTTAAGACAATTTGGAATGCCCAACTATAATCAAACCAAGTGGCTTTTCTGCATTAGACTGGGATCTGAAATGCACTCACAATGGCCATTATAACCCTCTCCTCTGACCACCCAAGCAGTAACCTCACTTGTCCTGTCATTTAAGCTCCCTTCCTTATTCAAGAGGAGGGTTCTCTGGTTCATAAGACAGCTGAAATTATGAGATGGAAGGGCCCAACTGGTTATAAAATCGGGAGAGAAGAGTTAAGAGTTGTCTCTACCCTGTTATTTTCTTATGTTTTATCTCTCCAGTTAGGTGTAAGTTTTTTTAGAAGCAGAAATGATGCTGAAATACTTTTGGCTCTTCCATCACCTTCCCTAACTTCCTAGGAAATGTTACTGGTAGTTATAGTAATAATCTCTCTTTAAATAACAGCCCTGACCTTTGGAGTAAAAATCCTGGGTCTGCTATTTATCCCAGAAGATTAAGAAATTTGCGGCACATTACTGGGTAGGAAGAGGCAGAGTTGCACCCAGGCCACATGGCTTCAGAGCCTGTACCCTTCCCCACCACTATATGATCCCTCACACTGGTTGGCCTACTTCTCTTTTTACTCTTTCATGGGTCTCTAGCTCGCCACTGAAAAGTCATTTACAGAGGCTTAAATGAATTTAAGAAACTAGAAAGGGGTAGGTTACAGACGCCAGGAAGGAGAGGAATTCAAGGACTTCTTTCTAGTTAGTGGAGGAAATTTTATGAAAGAGGTAGGATGTCAAGAAATGCCACATGCCCTTCACAATCAACAGTGAAATCCAGAATAAATTACTTCTTTAAAAACACATGCATTGCTGCTCAAATACACAACTGTCTTAGAGAGGCTCTAATACAGCTCTCAGGTAAAGCAACAGGTACATTCATTAAGCCCACAAACCATTACCTGAGCAAACACTGAGCATATGAGAAAATCAATATATGAAAAGTCTGCTCCACCTGGTCCTTCCTCCTGGGTAGGCAGGGTGCTCCACCACCCACACTGAGAAGGAGAGACCAGACCTTTTACCTCTACCACTTCTGATTTTCTATGCAAAGCTGACTTGTGTCAGGATGAAACAGATGAAGCAAGTAAGTGTTCTCCAGTAGTTTGAGGCCCTGGGTGCCACAGAGGCATGTGGGCCCCTCAACATCTCAAAAAGCCACTTAGGGGTTCACCAGACCAGAGGAATCCAGGCCAACTGTGGCCACAAGAGCATCCAAAATGGTGGTGGTTGCAGTCCCCACTCTCAGACTACAGCTCTTGAGATGGGTTAGCTGGCTGAGGATGGGTTCTTTTCACAGAAATTGCCTCCCAAACCACACCACAACCAGAAGAACTAGGTAGCCCTGTATGGCTCCTCTGGGATACTCAGAGGAGTATCCACTGCTCAGGCATCCACTCAGCAGCCTCACATTCAGAAACTGAGCAGCCCACGGTGAGCTCTGACCTCTGCCCTTGCAGGTTCCCCCAGCAGAAATCTTTGCTTTGTATAGTGTCACAAGCTGGCCATCTCATCTACTGTATGTTCATTGCTGGGTGCAGAGGTTCTCCCCACTATCTTCTAAAACAGAACCTCATTCCATCTTCATCACAGAGGAGACCTATCTTAGTCCATATAGGCTTGTATAATAAGGTCTACCTTAGGCTAAGTAACCTATAAACAACATAAACATATTGTTTACATTTCTGGAGGCTGAGAAGCCCAAGAGTGAGGCATCTGTGGATTCGGTGTCTGCTGAAGGCTAGACTTCATAAGTAGAAGGAAGTGGAAGGGGGAGGCAGCTCTCCAGGGCTTCTTTCATCAATCCCATTTGTGAGGGTGGAGCCCCCATGACCTAATCACTTCTCAAAGGCCTCCCCTTCTATCACCATCACCTTGGTGATTAGGGTTCAACACATAAATTTGGGGGAAACACATTCAGACCATAACAAGGGCCCCAACACTTTCTGGATTAGGTGCCAGGTCATTTAGAACCCAGGGCATAGCCATTCCTGAGGTGAGTCCTTCAGAGTTAAAAGAGACAGGCTCCTTCTTGTTTTTGGTGAAAGAACCAGGTGATCAAATTATCAATTAAATGAAGCAAGCTAGGGTGCAGGGAGGGTGATTGGTGGGACCACGCCTATGGTTCATCTTACAAGGGTACGTGTAAATTTTTCTAAATGTAGAATATAAATGTCTTATCACAATAACTAAGAAAGTGACACAAAGGCTATGTTAACCAATTTGATGAAAATATTTCAGATTGTATATAGAACTTGCACACTATACCCCATGACTGCATTAATGTACACAACTATGATTTAACAAAATAAATAAATAAATAAATGAAGCAAGCTAAATGGAAAACAAAGTATCATTTGACAAGGCTTTTTTTAAAATTTCTCACCAAGTTCTTAGAGAGAATGTACTTCTCGGAAAGCTGTGCAAATTGGATAGAGATTTTCTGAGTTGTAAGTCAAATGAACTTAACTTTGGAAAATTCTGATTTGAAAAAGAGGAAGCAAAGCTCACGAGAATTTGGCTAAAGGTTGGGGTTTACCTTACAATTCTTCCAGACTAAGGTAGCACGATGCTTGTCTGCACACATGCAGATGAAGTAGGTATCCTAGGAACTCACAGAAAGCCGTCCTCACCTCAATTACCTTCCACACCAGCCTGTCACAATGCCTAAAATTACACCACGAACAAGTAATTGAGCTGGATTAAAGTTCATTAATATTTATGTTTTAATGCAAGCAAATTTTAGATACCACTACAGTTACTAAAAGGGCCTTGCCCTCTGGGAAGGTGTTAGCCATACCAGCTGTGGGCATTTACCAGGGCACTCCAGAGATTGTCACTTTGTTGGCTAAGAGGAAGCCCTCATGTGATGGACAGTCAGGGAGGATGACTATGGTAGGGAAGAGAGAACATGTGCTTCTGTGAAGAGACACGTTCATCTGGGGTGCACAACAAAGAGGGGAAGAACATGGGAGGCCAGAACAGGAGGCCAAGTCTTAGCCATGTCACTGCTCTCCCCTATGCAGGGTCAGGTCACAAGTCCTTTCACCTTTAACCTCTGACAAGTTAATCCCTGAAACATCTTCAACTTACCTTTCTCTCTTACATCTTAGAAGTTATAACATTCAACTCCCCTAGATTTGAAATACAAAAAAAACCCAGTCCTAATTCCAGTGGCACTGTCCACGATTCTAGCAGGCAAGGTTCGAAAATGTTGCGATATAGAACCATACCATACATTTCAAAACTCCAAATTTATACAGCTATCATTATTTATACTGCATTTCATTCCAAAAGATTAAAGATAAATAACTCATAAAACAGATGAATTAGAGGAGTGTTGGAAACTGATTATATGAAAGGATTTCCTGCTGACTCTCTTCAGGTAAGACTCATCCCATCTCCTGCAGCCAGGCCTACCTACTCCCAGAAAGCCTCAACCTGGGAACTCACCAGAAGCGGTCTCTTCTTGGGGGTCACAACATGTTTAATGTGCTTCTCAAAACTTGCCAGTAGAGGCAGGGACCAAAAGGGACAACAGAGGCTCAGCTCAGAGCCTGTAATAGAAATGCAACATTTCTTTCAAGTCCCACATTTAACGTACAATTGGGTAAATTTTGCATTCTACCCCATAAAGCATCTATTTTTATTCAAATATAATTTCCCCTGAAGTCTTTGGGTAAAATGGATACTCCAGAAAGCAGCATTGGAGAGCAGAGTCAGGGCTCCTCTAGGGGGCTCAGCCTCCTCTTCTGTCCCCTCGGTACCAAGTGCGGGCAGATGCCTAGTCTTGTGGCAGCTGAATAATGGGAGCTGTTGGCTAACCTGCTTGTGGGCTTCCCAGGGCCTGGGGTGCATGCCCTTGTGAACATAAAACTTTAACAGCACCTACCCCATAAAGTTATTTAAAGCCTTAAAGGAAATGATCCATGTGAAACACTCGGTGCCAGGCACTCAAGAAATGTTAGCTAGTAAGATTTCTCTTCCTTTGAGCTCGTCAAGAATTGTCCATATTTCCCCCCTCCTTGGAGCCCGTTGGTGGCCCTCTACAAGTGACCACCACCTGACTCTCTCCTTATTCTCTCCTTCTCCCCACCAGTCACACATGCTGTAGATCCTGCTGTTTAGTCTTTAATGACTTAGACTTCTTCACACGTCCTGTGTTTTTTCATGCCTTAGGGCCTCTGTGTATGCTGACTGCTCTGCCTGGAATGCCCACTTCACTGGTGAACCCCTCTTCATGTGATGAGTGAGACCCAGGAGGCGGCAGGACCTTTTCAGTGAAGGCTTCTCAGCTCTCCTGCCTCCAGGGGCATAGTGTGCCTACCAGGCAGCCCTCTTCTTTTTCCAAGTATTTGTTGTTTTCTCATGTCTCCTTTTAGATATCAAGTTCCTTGGGAATGGAGTTTCATCTCTATATACCGTGTCCACACTTAAAAGACACTCAACAAATGTTGGATGAACCACTGTGTGTAACGTTGGGGAGGGAGTGATGGGTACCAAGGGATAAGGTAGATATGCTCACTTAGCATCAGAGCCTACAACAGTGGGTTTCCATGCACCAGAGGTCAGGGATTCTATCTACAAGTCAGCCACTCAGTCCTCAAACCAGTGCTACGAGGCAAGAGAGCTGCCGAAAAGGCTTCTAGAGTTTGACCCCATGGGCACAGGGATTTTACTTGCCCATGAATCAATCTATACCATTCCCTCCCTGAGTACACAGGTCCAGGGCACCACATCCTGTCCCTACACACACATGCCACTTCGGGTTTGCCAAAACTGTTTCTTTGCCCTGCGCAGGTATTTTGTTCAAGACTACATTTTTTCATTGTGGTAATTTTCATTATTTTGTCTATTTTACTTTTCTCAGGCTGCATTTTAGCTTATTGTTCTTTTGCACTATTTTATCTCCTATTTTTAAATTTTTGATTTTTATTGTTACTTTTTTTCTTGAGATAGTATCTTGCTAAAGCACAGTGGCATCATCATAATTCACTGCAGCCTCAAACTCGTAGGCTCTAACTTTTAGCTTTTTAAAAATGGGATGTTCCTGGGTAGAGGAAGGGCTGTGAAGACTGCCCACGACTAGGTCATAGCAGCTCCGGATAGCCACTGCCCTTGATAACTGTAGATTAATGATAGGGGAACCAAATATGGGGTGGGGGAGAGACACAAATTCTTAAAATGTATACATAAATGCATCCCAGATAATCTCAAGCATCTCAATCCCCAGATTCCAGGAAGATGAGTGAGAGAGGAGGTTGAGTAGCTGTGGGGCAGCCAGGCGATGGTCCTGAAGCCTCTATGACTACTTCCAAGCCCATCAGAGTTCTAATTCTCATGTACTTGTGCCTCCTTCCTGGGTTTTCTGTATAGCATAGGCAGCTGCTTTGTATAATTACTTACACTGAATGCCTGAGCTGCTTGCTTACTGGACAGTGCTGACTGTCCTCCCTCCCACTCCTCCAAACAACATCACCATTTTGCCAAATTACATGATTCAGCTATTCCTAAAGGAGAATGCAGCTATTTTGTGGTGAAGGACCAAAGCAAAGAAGGAAAGGCACTTCAGGAGCGGCCAACGCCGAGTGGTGATCAAAGCTTTCATTTTCAGCCTCATCACACCCTAACACCTGGGTTTCCACTAGAGTATCTCCAATGGGAAGAAAGGAGAGAGAAAGGGTGGTCACTAGGCAGCCAGAGGATGCAGTAATAAGCATTCTCGATGCTGCTGGGAAGTGGTCTCCCAGCTAAGTGTCAGTCACAGAAAGTAACTATGAGGAGAGATGCCCAAAGAGAGGAGACTAAGAAAAAAAGGTCACCTGGAGCATAACGGAAAGGTGCCCTTCTATAGGCTGAGTGTTTATGTTTACCCTTTTTCTTCTGAAACAAAAGGCTGTATGCTTGTCTCTGTGTTACCTGTTGGCATTTAGAACTGTGGACTTTTGTCGTTCAATCAATTAATAGTATTGAGTCAATTAATATTTATATTCTCTCTATTTAGGATTTAGGCTCTGACTGCTTACCTTCTCTGTCTGTGTTTACTACTCAAATTATCTCATCCAGGCTCACATATTTAAATACCATCAAATGCTGATGGCTCTCCAATTTATATATCCAACACAGAGCTTCCTTTTGATCTCTGAATCTGAACTCCCTATCCTCACCTTCCCTATGCCCCTATAAACACTTCTTAAACATCCTCCAAAAGTCTTCATCAACTCAGTAGCAACTTTATCCTTCCAGTTAATCATGACAAAGGCTTTACAATCATCCACTCTCATAGCACCAGAGAAAACTCTGTTGCAGCATCTGACCACTTCTCCTGACACCTCCACCGCCACTGGTGAAGTGAGTCACCATTGTTTCTTAACTGGATTACTGAGTGATCTAACTGATTTCTCTGCTTCCACACTCGCCCTACTCTGTTCTCAACACAGCTATCAAATTGATCTTTTCAAAATCTAAGACAGAGCATATTATTCCCCAGCAATGTGTAGTAGTTCTAGGCCTACAAGGGTGAGTGTCTCACCCCTCTTATGATTTCATTTGCTACCACTCTCATCTTATCCCCCCTCCTTATAATAATACTGACTTATTTGCTTCCTCTTGGACACCTCAGGGCCTTTCCTTTGCACTTGCTATTTCCTCTTGCCTGGACTTTCTTTTCCAGATACCTAACATGACTTCTTCTTTGTATAATTTAAGTTTTTGCTCAAATATTTCCTAACCTCTGAAGTCTTCTCTGACCACTTTACATCAAGTGACCCATGAAGCCAGTGACTTTGTTCACTAATGCAATACTTGGTACACAGCACAGTCTGACACGTCAGAGACTCTGAGTATTTTTTAAGCAAATGAGGACATCTAGCTAAATCTGGGCTCATGACCTAAGCTAAGACAATTAGACTTTCTCTTCTGGATCTGTGAATCCTGAGGGATGGGAAAAGGGAGAAAGCAGCTTTACCTAGCATTAGTGCCCTGACAGCCCTGAATCTGGATTCCTGGCTTGTCCTGAATCAAATTTTTTCTCAGTCCAATTCTTCAGCGATACTTCAATTCCGTGGGAAGGTCTACCTTCCAATCAATTCTTCTTCCCATTAAGTTATCTAGTGTCACTTTCTGGTACTTGAAGCATAATAACTAATTGATGGGCCATCTCATTTCCCAATTTCTATACTATCCTGTGCTCAGCAAAATGTTCCATGTTTCATGGGAGCTCTAATGAGATTAGTTGTCTTGATATCAATGTTCTAAGAATTTCACTCACTCTAAAATTCCATTTTTTATTAAAAACAATACAGACATGCTCCCATATTCCTTACTATCTCTAAAATTAGGTACACCCTTGATTTGATTTTACTGCAGAAGAAATAGAAGTCCAAGAAGCTGAAGTGGAGAAGAATCAGTATTTGCAACTGATTTGCCAATCCTGTGCTCAGCAATGCTCACTCTCTGTCCTGCTAGAGCTAGAACAGTGGGGTGAGTCATCTGCACATTGTCTGGGACTGAACCCTTCATCCTGCATCATAACTTCTGAATTTAGCCAGAACCCCAAGCAATAGCAAGAGGCTCCCACTAGACTTCATGGTTTCCTTTTTTTGCCTTTGAAAGACCATATCTGGCCATGGAAAGTCCTTAGAAGATGATGCCAACTTGGTAGGACCCAAACTCACCATAGCATGCACAGTTAAGCTGGTCTTGGACTATTTTGGTAACACCAACAGGCCTGCTATTACTGAAAGGAGACGATCAGGGATAAAGAAGAGCTGATTAATCTCCTTAGTGGTCTGGCATAAGTACCTACTGATAGATAGCCTTTCTCAATGCTAACTAAACATTCTTACAGTTTTATTTGGAAATTGGCCAGAGGGTTTTAGCCAAACTGAATTTTCAGGGTAAGATATCTACAAGTTTAGAAATTCCCTTAATGCACACCAGGCAATCAGCACTCTGGACAGTGTCTTCTAGGCAGCTGGCCCTGGAGTGTAACACAAACCTATCTTCAGAACCCAGCGCCTGAACACAGCAAGTAAAAAAGCCCTGCTGTTCCATCTTAGTCTCACTCATAGAGGTCCCCCCAGGATACCAGGAGCAAAGCCAAACACATGAACACAAGCAACAAACAAAAGCTTCATGTCCAGGGACTCTACAGAGTTAAATAAGGGGCTGCTGAAGGGATATGAACAAAGTAAAGATAGTAAAGCTTCCTGGAAAAAGTGAAACCTACCCAGGGATTTGAAGGAAGGAAGGAAATGGACATGCTAGAGAGAAGGGTACGCAAGGCAGGAGAGCACAAAGCTGAACGAGACAATCAAATCACACGCTTACTTCTGTCAACACCTTCAGTTTCCCCACCACATCAGGAAACATCATCTCTGAAAAGAATGCCTGCCCCATTTTTCTTCAAATATGTCACAGAATCACGTCTCTGATAAAGCTCTTTTTATTCCCTATCTTTTTCTTACAAATGGACTTTTACCCTTCTAACAATGGTGACTATATTTAGATCCAAAGAAATGTTATCCGTGATATGAGGCTTCTATATTCAGTTCTGCTTCTGTCTCTCGTGATTACCTAATTCTATTGTTTCAGGGGTTATTCTTCCTTCTTTTATTCCTAGATCCCTGGTCCTCCACTGCCAGAAAATATCTCTTCTAGGAAGAATTTTTAGAATTTTACTTATAGGCTGCTACTATCTTATCTCCCTCGTCCTCTGTTACCTACCCATTTGGATTCAATTAGGTGGATTTGAAGTAGTCATCTCCTGATGTTCTGTTAGCCGATTTCCCTCTCCCTTTCCCCTAACTTTGAGGAAAAAAATCTCTCATTAAATTTTATGATAAAAAATATTTTTCTTTATTTAAAGGGAATTTGTAGAACCAAACTCAAGCTTGTGATAGCTAAAACACACTCTCCATGTCTCTTTTGCATGTAATAACAGAGAGTTAGGAGGAAGAGGAGAGACAGATAGGAACATTTCTGTACAGTCAACATGATTGATGAATCATAGATTGGCAGCAAAGCTAGTTCCCAGAGGCTGAAATAGGAGGAAGGCAGCCTGTCTAAAACCAAACTTGAAACCAATCCCTTTAATCATTTGTAACCAGAGTAATCAAGGTGTCTGTTCCCCTGTCATATACAATCAAGTCGCTAAAAGGACTTAATAACTTCCACCTGTGGAGATAGACGCTCATTTAAATTGGCCATTGCAGGCTCTGATAAAGTGGTTCCCGGGCTCCTTCAAATAGCTGGGGTATATGTTGTAGAGTGTGTGTAGAAGGGCTTTCTTCCTTTTTTAAATAATAATTTAACAGAGTTTAAATAATGACTCAAAATTGAGCAGCCCCCCAAACCAGAATAGGTTCAGAGCTGCTTGAGGCTGCCACAAGGTTGCACAGTATTTATAGACAGAAAAAGGAACGTGATGTACAGAAAACAGAAGTGAGGTACAGAAACAGCTGGGTTGGCAACAGCTCAGCATTTGGCTTAATCAAACCCAGTTTGAATAGTTAGCTGCCTATGATTGGCTGAAACTCTGTGACCGGTACAAGAGTACTCTGTTTATATACTCTGCAGGTCATAGATCACTATGCTTGGAGAGACCTTTAGGCCACACTTAAAATACTAAGGATGCAGTTTTAGGCTACACTTAACATCTTGATGTGGACAAATACAACAGTCACTCTTCAATCTAGGCTTTATTCAACCCACCAGCCTTATGTAATACTGTTGAGCATCCATACTTAAATCACTTTCTTTTTCTGTCCTCTAGGGCATAACCGTCTTTTGGTTCTTCCTACCTTACAGGATGTTTCTTCCTACTCAGCACTTCTAATTTATTTTCTTAAGTTATTTATTTATTTTTGAGACAGAGCCTCAAGCTGTCACCCTGGGTAGAGTGCCGTGGCATCACAGCTCACAGCAACCTCAAGCGATTCTCCTGCCTCTGCCTCCCAAGTAGCTGGGATTACAGGTGCCCGCCCTAATGCCTGGCTATATTTTGGTTGCAGCCATCATTGTTTGATGGGCCCGGGGTGGATTCGAACCCACCAGCTCAGCTGTATGTGGCTGGTGCCTTAGCTGCTTGAGCCACAGGCACCGAGCCTATTTATTTTATTTTTTAAATTAAGATGGGAGCCTCACTATGTTGCCCAGTCTGGTCTCAAACTCCCGGGCTCAAGCAGTTCTCCTGCCTCAAGCTACCCAGTGGCTGGGATTACAGGTACATGCCACCATGCCTGACAATTCTTCTGATTTCTTTCCATCTTCCCAACCACAGAACTCTTTATTGTCTGTCTTGATCCCCAAGGTGGCCTGATCTTTTTCTATGGATCTGTGGCTGCAGGAATGTCAGCAATTACATTCTCATTCCAAGAGAATGAGCCTCCCTCCCCTCATACATACTCATAAATGTAAGCACATGACTCTTTCACTTATATTTCATTAACCAAAATAGTCACAGGGCCACTCTTAGCTGTAGTAAGGTTGGCCAGGTGCCAACTTGCAAACAACAGTTCTGTTATTATAAGGAAAGAACAGACATTGGGAAATAAATAATTGACTCTTCTAAAAGTGGTTATTCTAATTATACCCTCAGGGTAGCCAGTGCAGAAGTCCAATAGATCTTGGAAGAGCCAGCCAGGGACATCATGGTTTGCTGACAGCTTCCATCCTTCCATCATAGTTGGAGCAGAACTTGGTTCTTAGTGGAATGAGCACCCTCTAGATTTGGATTTCATTTTCCTGTGGTAGAAGGGCTTTCTGAATCATGTTACCACCTCATCCATGACAATAAAGACATAAAAAGTGGAAACTTCCTCTTCATTTTTGCCTGTGTAAACACACATTTACCCAAAATGGGAGGAATGAATTCATATTACTAAACCGAAGCACTCTGGGTAAATAAAACATGTTCTATATAAATGATGCAAAAGAACCCCAAAGAAGTACAGGAAGATCCAGGCCAAAATGATTCCTCTTCAGCAATCTTGTTTCTCCTTCTGCTTGTATGGACTGGGAGGTAAAATGAGAAAGGGATGCAGACGAGAGAAAAAGCACAACAGCTGTAAGAGATGGGGCCAAGTGGAAATGAAAACTGAAACTGTACTTGGGCTATTTTCCTTCCTGGGAATCTTGACACCATGCTGCACTCGAGCAATTGTTCTACCAAGCAAAGAAGCCAGATGCAAGGAGGTTGGAGACACAGACGGTGAATGGAAAGCCTTGCATTCCTCAGAATGTACATCTCAGACTGTGACGACTACCAGTGTTCCATGTACTGAGGACCAGCCCTGGTCTTAGGTACCAAGCGGAAGCAGTCAATAGCTGCTCAACCTACAGAAGCTTCCAGGGACACTTGCAATGCAGGTCTTACTTAACTTGACATCAGTGGGGAGGCTTTTAAAGGACTCCAGGGAGGAACTGAGTTGGGGTAAGAGCAGAAGAGCACAGCTAGATTAAAGAGGGTAGATGGGATTCCCAGTGGGCAACATCTTTCTTAATTTTCCTGTAGTAAATTGATTAAAGATAGTGCTCTCTTAACTCTGGAAGGAAGACAACTGGGTGAGCTGCCAGGGCAGAGTCAGGAAGTCACCTGCTAGAGCTGAAGCCAAGAGGGGACAATGCTGCTGAACCGAAGGTCTTCTCAGAAGCAACAAGTTAGGTCACAGGCTAAGGACACAAAAACAATGAAGAAAAGGACAATAGATCAAATCTAGTCACCATGAATTCTGAAGGAATCATTTTATTTCTGGGAATTTGACTGGAACAAATTTCATTTTATTTCTGTGAATTCGACTGGAATAAAACTTAGCAAAATGGGACCATTCATTCAAGATGAGCTTTGGCTAAAGAGTAATTTTTGCTCTAAGGATTCCACTTATTCAAGCAGAAATCCTAATGCACTCGTACCCATGGCTTTGATCTCTGAGTCCCCTGGGGAATAGTGCTGGAGCACTTCAAATGAGAAGTGAGACCCCTGGTTGGATAGTTACTATAGTGTTGAGGAGGCAGAAAGAAGATACCAAGAGCACTAGTATCTTCCTTGGCACAGTGCTGGGCACACAGTGATGCTGGAGCACTTCAGATGAGAAGATGCTTAGTGGATGGGGCTGAGTTTAAGTTATAGCATGTGGCTTGGGTCTTAGCCTGATGCCTCAGGCACTTCCCCAGAAAAGAGTAGCAAATTTAAAAGGCCCTGATTATGTTGTTCCTAATGCTCTACTCTCTCAGCTCTCTTATCTATGGACAAAGGCTCAAGGGCTTAAGAAGTTGTCTGGAAAGTAATCATACCTGGGAGCTACCGTGTTTCCCCGAAAATAAAACACTGTCTTATATTTATTTTTTCTCAAGAAGACACACTAGGGTTTATTTTCAGGGGATGTCTTATTTTTATTAAGTATAATACAACAATCTACATTTATTCAAACACAGTTAAGTCATCTTCTTCTGGAACCTGACAGGCGCTAGTGATGCATGAACTCCTTTCCCCTAGCCGTTTGTACATGCGCAATAGGATGTCTGTGTCAGCGGTTACCACACACACACCTGTGCAAGTGCGAATAGCTAGGAGAAAGGAGCTGTGGCAGATAAAAGGTATTCCAGTCTTCCTTACCACTCCACGCTGAAATGCATGGTGCACCCATCACTAGGTCTTATTATCAGGGTAGGGCTTATATTTAACAAATGCAAAGAAATTCTGCTAGGGCTTATTTTTTGAGTAGGTTTTATTTTTGGGGAAACATGGTAGTTCGTAGTTCAATGAGCCACCTGGTGCCCAATGCAGAATAATGTACTTGGGAGGTGAGAGTTATGAACACAGATTAACAAAGCATAGTTCATGGTGTGTGTATGTGGGAGTCTCTGGGGGTCTCTGTGTGTTGTGTTTTTAGGTGTGGGAGACATCAAAGCATGGTCATTAGCATTATTTATAAGTCCAGAAAATGTATTCCAGCAGGAAGAAAGAAAAGAAAAGAAAGATTAAAGCATTGAGAAGAAATTAAGAATTAAAAAGAAGAGACATTTATAAACATCTCATGATAAATTAAACAGAATATTTCACAAAACATGGGGGAGAAACATGAGTTTCTGGTCAAAGCAAGTCTTGGGGGGGAGGAGGAGAGTAGAAAGAGATGAAATCCTGGGGTGTTCTGGGCTTGCCCTCATCTACCAGAGCAGAGCTTCTCTTTCCTCTAAGTGCCAGGGGAGGCCCGCCCTGTGTAACTGGTTTCCCTTCAGTTGGCCAGAGGCTACTACCAAGTGGATGATTTAAGTCAATCACAGTGCCCTGCGAGAGGCCCTAGGGTGAGACCGTGAAATGAAGGCAAGAGCAGCTTTCTCAGGAGTGCCAGGCAGCCTCACTCTAGTCAGTTCAGTTGTGCAGGTAGAAAGAAACATTCCCAGTTACTACCTTGACCTGGTATCCAGAAAGACTGGGAGTCTCCACTGGCTTGAGTAAAGCTCTTGCTTTGGGGTGCTGGTTACAGCCAATGAGCTGAAGGACCCTCCAGACCTCTTGGTAAAGAAGGCTGACTGCATGAGAGTGAGGAATCTGGAAGTCTGGCACATGAACACCTGTTTTTAGGTCTGGGAACAGGATTGGAAGCCTCCACCCTACCCATCAAGGGAAATCTTTACTGTTTACATATTTGAGCAGCCACAAGTCTACAGGCCACCAAATCAAACTATCGAGCATAATCAACCTTAGAGCTGAAAGTGAGTCTACTCATTCACCTCCAAAATATCAAGTGCCAGGACTCTCAGCAAAGCTGTCCCCGAATGACCCTGAGATCTCACTCTGCATTGTCTGGGAACTGAGCTAGCCAAGACTGAGAGCTTCCCCTTCTCCTTGTAGGAGGAACTACACCCCAGTTCTACTTCCCTGGGGCTGGGGGCTTCTAGGGAAGGAAGAAAGTGTTCTACAGCTTCTCATGAACCCTAGGGCCCTCCAGTGCTAGCCATTTGGATTTCCCAAATCACTCCTGCAACCCCCAGCATCCCAGATCCAAGCTGCCTGTGCCTTCCTATGTCCCTTCATTACCAGAGTGCTTTCTCACTTGCCCTAGTGCGGTAGGATAGGAAAAGGGGTGGGGTCAGAGCCAGAATGTGTCTGGGTTCTCGGCACTTCTGAGATGCTAAGAGGATCTGAGGGACCCATGTCTCTCTTTTCTCACTGGCCTTCAGCCCATGTAAGGCTATGTCCTAACCTGTGCAGTACTGTAGAGTTTGTCCCAAACTCTAATACAAGAGTTCTCAAAATTTGAGGTGCACCAGAATCACCCGCAGGACTTGATAGGATACAGGTTGCTGGGCCTTGCTCCAGAGATTCTCATTAGGTCTAGGATGGGGCCAAGAATTTGCCTTTTTAAGATCACACCTAGTGCCTGAGAGGCAAAGGTCAGCAGGACATCCCCTGTAAGACACAACCACCATTAGCCACCATGGACAAAGCTACCCTGAGAAGCAAATAGTAAATAAAAATTGTGTATGTAAAATTATAAATTAAGTGCTATGAAGAAAAAGAGAAGCTATGAGTAAAAACCAATGGGGAAATTAACTTGAAGTGGGAGCATGAGTTAGGAAAGGTCTCTTGAGGAAATGGTTTATGGTGCATTCCATCCCCTCAATTTGTCTAGGGCAGCCAGGATTCAAATATTCTGCTCCATTTTGTTAACCTGGAAATTCTTGTGTTTTATCATCAAAAACTATATTTTCAGATGGCCACTTGCTTCTGAAAGTGGTGGGAAAGACCTCTGTTTGACCATGTATGTCAATTAGGAAACTGTGGTCACCAGACTAAAAAGCCCTTGGTCTGGTATAATGCAATGCACAGCAGGAGCCATGCAGTAGCAAGAGTCTCCCGGCATCTCCACTCTGTTCTGGAAAGCATCACCAGTTTAAATGTTTCTAATACCCCTGAAGGACCAGCTTTCTCTACATCCCGTCACTGGTCAGGTAAACCTGCTCCCACCTGCACCTACCCACCGCTAAGCAGTGCTGGGCTGGCCCAGCCTCAGTGCCCAGCAACAACTTCTCTAACTGTCAGTTCTAGAAGGCTTTTCAGGGGAAGCACTGAGGGAGAGAGATGGCTAGTAAGGATTGCATCCTCAGTGGCCACATGGCCAGCAGCCTTCCTCTGAGAGAAAACCCTAGCCCTGTGTCAGGATACTAGAGAGAAAGGTCCCTCTGGCTGAGGACAGTGTTCTCAGGCACCAGGCTGGGGTTGTGCTTTTACTCACAGAGTACTTGCAGGGAATGCCAGAAGAGGCCCATACTTAGAGAGCTGGGGCAGCCCTATGGAAGGAGAGGCTGTGGTGTGCCAATTCCTGCTGGTCAACATGCTGGGATCTGGTCCTTCTTACTATTGATGAACATGAACAGGGTGCACTTACCCTCTAAAGAGGCTTGACCTTCAGGGCTGTCATGGTGCCCAGGTGCATGGGCCTCCTTCTCCATTCCCTTCTCACTCTGTACCTCACCCCTGCTGTATTTGTACACACACAGCCTGCACAGCTCTGAGGCATTATACTTATGCAGATTTTTATAGTGTAAAAACCACCTTTCATGCTTCTGTGCGAACATCATAACAGTTGCATAAGTAGAGACGCCTACCCTCTCCTCTTAGAGATCAGGAAATGGAGGCTCTAGAAATGATGAAATTTCCTCAAGGTCATGCAATTACTAGGATGTGAACCTTGACATCAAGTCCAACCCTCTTCTGAATTCACCCAGATGCCTCTCCAAGCCTCTATGCTACTCCCCACACTTTGGTCTTTCACCTGAGCCCCAGGACAGCATGAGGGCTGCAGCACACAGATTATGTATCATGCAACCTTTTCTTAATTAACCATCCCTCTGGCCCTGGGTAGAGGGCATACCAAGTTTTTCCACAGAAGGGCATCGAAGAAGGGGGGAAATGTTGACCTGAGCACAACCCTCCCTGGCTGACATCAGTACTCTCCTGACCAGTAATACAGACAGACTAGACTGTTAGAGAAACTCAAGAAACATAAGTGCCCATCAACCCATGAATGGATTAATAAATTGTGGTATATGTATACCATGGAATATTATGCAGCACTAAAAAATGAAGACTTTACCTCTTTTATGTTTACATGGATGGAACTAGAAAATATTCTTTTTAGTAAAGTATCTCAGGAATGGAAAAAAAAATCCAGTGTATATAGTACTACTGTGAAACCAATTTACAATCACTCATACTTGCATATGAAAAATGAAACACAACTATAGCCTAGGATGAAGGAAGGAAGAGGAAGGAGAAGGGAGGGAAAGGGAGGGGGGTGGGTCAATAGAGGGAGGGTTGGTAGGGGGACCACACCTATGGAGCATATTGTAAGTATGAGTTGAATCTATCAGGTATAGAACACAAATGTCTTAATGCTATAATTGGGTAAATGAGGTGAAGGCTATGTTGATTAGTAGGATGTAAGCACTCCAATTTGTACAAATAATCAACACATTGAATGCCATAATGGCGTAAGTGTATTTATGATCTATGTACAAATGACTTAATAAAAAAAACAAAATAAAATAAAATTTAAAAAAAAGACTTGACTCTGGGCTTGGCACCCGTAGCTCAGTGGTTATGGTACCGGCCACACACACTGAGGCAAGTGGGTTCAAACCCAGCCCAGGCCTGCTAAACAGCAATGACAACTACAACAACAACAAAAAAAGTAGCTGGGTATTGTGGTGGGCGCCTGTAGTCCCAGCTACTTGGAAGGCTGAGGCAAGAGAATGGCTGCTTAAGCCAAGAGTTTGAGGTCGCTGTGAGCTGTGATGCCATGGCACTCTACCAAGGGTGACATAGTGAGACTGTTTGAAGAAAAGAAAAAAAGACTTCACTCTGCACTGAGGGAAGACAGAGCTAGAAAAACAACTGCTTTTGGGTTAGGGGAATGGATTAAAGTTTAAGTAGGGAGTGATGGATTTATCAAGCAGAGAGGAATTGCCAAATTGATTTTTAAGAAATGAGTCCACAATCTATAGCCATCTGATTCTCGTGTGCCTGCCTTCCTGATGCCATTGAGCACAGAGCCTCCTTGGCAAGCCACAGGGAAGGGTGACCACAATGCTGGCTTGTGTTCCTTCTGCCTGGTCTGTGCAAATGCTCTACAGGTGGGCTTGGGGTTAGGACAAGGGGGCCTAAAGAGGCAGGGATTCAACAGGGTCACATATTTCATCCATCACATGGGAACTTTCATTTCCTTCCATAGTTTCTGAATGTAGAATGGGGAAGTAGCAGGGAAGGGCACATATAGTAAAATGTTTTAAATGCCAATTCCATGAATCCATATTTACCATCGGAAAGGACAGGTCTGACATGTACCACTATATTTTTTGGCAGATTTAATAAGCAGCTTAACAAACAATGAAGACTTGGAAGACTTGGGAAGAAGGTAAAGTCCTAAACAAATGCAGTTTGCCCCTTTCGCATGTAAATAATTACTCTCCTACATATCAAACTACTTCACCTCTTTTGTTAAAGTAGGCATGCTTCAATGTAACAGTGTCCTATTTCTTTAATATGATTTCATAGTCTAGAATCTCACAAATTCTAATTTGGCTAGTCTATTAACTAGTTTGTATTTGTGAAATTAGACATATTCATCTTCATAAAAAAAATGTATTTTCCCACAACTGTACTGTGTTATCATTACACAAAGAAAACTGTGTAAATATAATTTAGGTTCTGAGATGAAATCCTTTGAGAGGGGATAAATGATTAAATCAGCTTCAGGCATGCGTGGGTGGGCCAGCACATGTGTGTGCTCAGGCACAACGGCATTACCAGCCACGTGCCTTGGCTCTGCTTTGGGGAAGAGTTCTGACGTTACCCTTGCTTGAGGTACAGAAGCAAGAGTGTGAAGGCCCGGTCCCAGGGTGACTCACTGTGTGTAAGACACAGAAGCTGATGTGCTCCTGCACACAGATGCAGTGCGAGGGTGGGTATCTGGACTCTCATCTCATGATCACCACTCCGTGCCCAACCCTGACATCAAAAACAAAATGCACACACCCCACATTCAATCTGCATCATAGACAACTGCTTTAATAACAGATCAGGAGAAAGAAACCCTTGGTTAGTGAAGCATTTCATACTATTATGTACAAAGTTGCATAACCATACTCATCACCCTCAAAATTCTTAGATTTGTTTAAGAGATGATGAAAGTACCTAACACAGGGATGTGTATAAGGATGAAGCTTCTTACTGGGGAATGGTAATAAAAAGAACCAACAGATATAAAATGTTATGGTACTATATAAGTTATATAATCATGATAATAACTCTATCAAAACATGTTGCTCCCCTAAGAGGTACCAGGCCAAGATAAAAAAGCACAACCCTTTCCCATGGAGATCCAATCCTGTATACCAAAGATGCTTCTGGTCCACCCCATGTGTTATCAGTTAAGAGGTGCTTTGCTAACTGGAGGGCTGGACTTGACTTTACTGCCATCAGCTCACCCTCTCTGGCTGTCTGACTACAGGTGGCCCCTGTCACCCCTGAGGCCTCCCTGTATTAGTCTCCTTGATCCAGGCCTCCCACTTCCTAGGTATGTTTAGAGCCTCAGACCTGAAAACCTTTACCTAGCCCCTCACATCCCACCTGTCCAACCTGCGCCTGCTGCCCCGGGCTTCGGCCATCTGGCTCTTTGCTACTCAGTCTCTCTTCCCCCTGCCCACTTGCCTCTGCTGGGCTTCTATCTTTTGTCTTTTTGTTCCACCCCAGTTTGAATTCTCCCCCTGGCTCTCCTGGTTTGGGCAACCAGGACCAGTGTGGATTTGGGGACTCAGCCCTTGACACTCTGCGGTCTCCTGTCCTGCTCAAATGCAGATCCACCCACCCCTCAAGAACAACCCAAATCCCCTTTGGACAATGGCAAAGTCACCTTGGGCCAGGCAGACACACCACCTGCACAGAAGAACCCAAATCCCCTTTAGACAATGGCAAAGTCACCTTGGGCCAGGCAGACACACCACCTGCACAAAGAGCGGCAGATGGTTTATGGCTGAGGTCCTCAACCTTTTTGGTACCAGGAACTGGTTTCATGGAAGACCCTTTTTCCATGGACAAGGGGTGGGGATGGTTTTGATGTGGGTCTGCAAGCAACTGATTTATTATTGTCTCTGCACAGTCAAACCTCTCTGTTAATGATAATCTGTATTTGCAGCTGCTCCCCAGCACTAGTGTCACCGCCTCAGCTCTTCCTCAGATTCTCATAAGGAGCACACAACACAGATCCCTCGCATGTGCAGTTCATAATAGGGTCTGTGCTTCTATGACATTTTGTCCTCATGTTAATAGCCCCAAATGGGGCATTTACCCCATTTGTACACACATGCACAAGTAACAGTTGACCACTACATGACACTTTCAAGCTTACAAATGATAGGCCAATCTTTATGTCTGACACAAAGAAAGAAAAAAATACTTTCCTAGCCAAGTAGAGCTGCCCACACCTGGCAAAGGAATGGCACTCTTGGGATGACTGAACTCAAAGGGTAGTTATATGGATTATCCGGCCTTCTTCTCCCTGGCTACCACTCCTGTCACTGACCATGCACACAGGTACACACACACAGACACAAACACGTACACACGGCAGCAGCAACGTTGCTGGAAGACAGAACAGTCCATGGGGAGGGGGCAAGCAAACTCTCAGCCACGGGGGTGAGAGGAATATGCGTGTCTACCTACAAACAGTGTGTGTGGCTCTGCAGGAGACAGTAGCAGCAAAGTGACAAAGGGGCAGCTGCTTATGCTCTAGTCCCTTTGTGACCCTGCGCACACACAGCAGCCAGCAGGAGTGGCAGAAAGGGGAGGAGGAAGCATAGAGAGGCTGGGAGTAGAGTGGGGTTGCCCCTTCTCATTGGCACAGAATGCAGCTCTGCCTGACAGCTTCATTAGGGCTGGTGGAAATGTCAGTGCTGTTTAAAATGACTACTTCTAGATTCCAAGGAGTTTTGTTGTTCGTGACCAGAGATAATTAGAAGCTGACTCTAGCACTAGTCATCAAGCTTAGAGCTGAAAGAATCCCTGTTCAGGTTCTAACCTGAGAGAAATGTCAGAGAAGAATTAGGAAATGCTTAAACACAAAACCCAGGATGAAAATCCTTGCAGCTCCCCAACTGCCTCAACATGCAGCATGATGCCTAAACAAAGCTACTCTGCTGCCAGATCCATCTGGCCGTGAGGAGAAGGATTGGGAACACTGGATTTGGCATGCAAGCCCTTCCCTGCATTTTCCTTCTAGCTCAGCTCACAGTTTGAGGTTGGCAAAGACATCTGCCTCCCTGGGCAAGAAGTTTGGCTATGCAGAGCAGGTACCAGTTTTCTTTCTTCAATAAATAATATTTATTTATCCAGCTATAAGGATCTTAGCCTTTATTTCTCAATGCTCCCTTCTTTCCTCAAGCCCAATTCTTTTCCAGGATCCTCACTTTCTTGGGACTTCTATTCGCAGCAAACTTTCTGAATCCTCTCCACAACCAAGTGAAAACCAAACAGAGATGATATCAGAGAAAAGCAGCACTAGTCACACGTCCTTAACTTGACATAATAATTTCATAATTGCTTTCATTAAATCAAATTAGACCAAATTCCTACTGCAAAGATGCTTGAATTCGTGACTTTAGGGAAGGAGAGGTTGCCAGTGAATTGCATGGCATGCTGCTAGTTATGGGGTTCTCAGTGGTGTACTTTTGTTTGCCAAAATTTCTCATACTCTTCTATTTCCTAACGATATATATGTTCTCTTCTTTTTATATGTTATCCTTCTACCCCCTGTCGTCTACCACAGGATTTTCCCCATCCCTGGAGAAGCCCTCTCCCAGTTATAGAACCCAGCTTCACATCTTAGTCTATCCAGATGGTTTACAAAGGCCTAATAGAGTTAGGATGCAATATCACACTTTGCCAATAGGTGGTGTTAAGTATATGATGTCTGGGCAAAGACACCTTCCTAATTAAGTATTGGTCCTTTAATCAAACATCTTGCTTTTGTGCTGCGTATCTTCTAAATGGAGACCCCATTTCACTGATCCTAGGAGAACAGCTCTGGCTGATGGGCTCTCAGTACTCCTGGAAGAAGCTGTCAGCCCAATGATGGCTTTAGAAGCTACAGCCTACTCTACCTATCTCCAATGTGACTACTAAGCAACGGGCCTTGGCCACTGCCTTAGAGTGTCTGGGCCAGACAGAGACACCACAAGGCTTGAAAGCTAATGGCATTTGAATCAACCATATCTGTACCCTATTTACTACAAGGTGCCCTCCCTGAGGCATAGTAGTACATAAATGAGACTGGGTTTCTCTCCCAGTCAGGTAAATTCCTACCCCTCCATCAAGACCCAGCTTCAAAATCACTTCCTCAAAGACTTTCTAACTACTCTTTGGGCTAGAAAATGCCTTACAGTTATAGTTATCGTATTTCCACTCTTATTTTAAGGCTTCTTCTCTTGCCACTTCTGAGCCACTGCCTGACTCTTCAGGGTCTGCCCAGCTACAAATCTCCAATCAAGCTGGCCACCCAACTAAAACCTGAAGGTCACTTCTTTGGCCTCTCATGATGGACAGAAGCAAACTGCAGCTCTGAATATGCCTGCCAGAGAACATCATGAGGCTTCCATGCTACTTCCACAGTACCTGAGATAAGCCACGTGCCAAATAGCTACTTGGCTTCAATCCGCTCCATCATCGGATTATCTGAACTCATCTACATTCCCTTCCTCCATCTCTGAACAAACAGCAAAAGTGCAAATGCCCTGAAGCATCAAGCCCCGTGGTGCCTCCACAGGGCCCCAATGCCCTTAGGTGGTGGCCAAGGGCCTGCTGCTTTTTTTCTTTTGGAGACAGAGCCTCAAGCTGTCCCCCTGGGTAGAATGCCGTGGCATCACAGCTCACAACAACCTCCACTTCCTGGGCTCAAGCAAGTCTCCTGCCTCTGCCTCCCAAGTAGCCAGGATTACAGGTGCCCGCCACAACGCCCGGCTATTTTTTGGTTGCAGCCATCATTGTTGTTTGGCAGGCCCGGGCTGGATTCGAACCCGCCACCTTAGGTGTATGTGGCTGGTGCCTTAGCCACTTGAGCCACAGGCGCTGAGCCAGGCCTGCTCCTTTAATGGAATTATGCTGGAAATAGGCAGGGCTTGCTGATAGCCTCCTCCAGGGGTACTGAGCCATGGCTGTTCTCCTAAGATCAGAGAAATGTGGTCACCATTTGGAAGAAGTACAGCATAAAAACAAGAGTATAGTCTTGGTGACTGCCAGACTTGGGCTCAAACGCTAATGCCAATTAGCTTATTGAATCAGAAGCAAATTATTTAACCTCCCTGGGTCTCAATTTCCTCAGCACTAAAGGAGATAATAATAGATATAAAGGCTTTAGTACTTAGTTGTCAGAAGAGATACTTAATATATGAGGGTGATTATTATTACTTTATGCTGGCATCAGGAGTACCTACAGAAGTTAAGAAAACTCTAAACCCAGAGCCTAAGGGAGGGAAAAGGTGAACAAGATGCTATGAGATACATTGGCAAAGCTTCAGAGGGAGAAAGATGGAAAAGTGTCTCTATAGATACCCTCTTTTAGTCCAGGCTTTAAAAATATACAGCAATAACGAGAGGGAGGCACATGCCCAATTTGGTTTGGAGATTCATATATTTTTTATTGGTTGGTTGGTTCATTCATGCATTCAATTATTGAATGTTTACTTTGTACCAAGCTCTAAGAGAGCTGATCAAGGCAGAGAAAGGAATCAGGCAGACAAGGCCCAGCACTTTTGAAGCTTCTAGATAATAGGAAAGACACACAATAAAAAGTTAATTAGAAGCATAATGAGAGCTACAAAGAGGTGATCAGTGCTTATTAGATTAAAAGACTAAAAAGATTAAAATGAAGATATCTGGAGTCATAGTCTCTGTATATATTAAAAACTTCACTCTTGAAGACTAAGCCCAGTCAGGGCAAATGATTAAGTGATGCTAGTAAGGAGTAAATTGTCATCAAAAGTTTTTAGGGACAAGCACCAAAACAGAGTGGTCCAGGACAGGTACTATTATACCAGATGTGATCTGCATGGACACTTGGTCTTGGATAGATTCTGTATGTAAGCTCCTAATGCAAGTATTCAACGTTCCCTTGAAAGGGATAAACTAACATTTACTTCTACTAATCTACCATCTTGGAAGGTAGTTGCCATTATGAGAGTTAGGAGAGGCACCCTGGGTTCAAATTTTGACTCTCCCCTTATCAAAAGCAGAGGCTAGAATAAAAACCTCCAGGACTGATGGACAAAATTTATAAGGACATGCTGAAAACCACAGACCAAATTTTTAAGAGTAGAAGGAACACTTAAATAGGAATAAGGAAACACAAAAACATGGCAGATGAGGCTGGGCACAGTGCCTCGTACCTAAAATCCTATCATTTTGGGAGGCCAAGGTGGGAGGATCACTTGAGGTGAGGAGTTCAAGACCAGCCTGGGCAATATAGTGAGACCCTGTCTCTACAAAGAAAAAATACAAAAAATTAGTTGGGTGTGGCAGTTCAAGTCTCTAGTCCAAGCTGTTGGGGAGGGAGTATAGCTTATGGTCAGGGAGCTTGAGGTTATGGTGAGCTGTGATGACACTCCTGCACTCCAGCCTGGACAATGGAGTGAGACCCTATCTCAAAACAAACAACAAAAAACATAACAGATGAGTTAGAAACATTAAATTTAAGTGAGCCAATAAAAGAACAAGAATATAATTTGCAAGGAGGGACTTTGAAGCCAATTAGAAAACATCCTTTAACAGCCTTCTAATATTTGCACACGTGTTGCCACAAGAATAAGTAAAATGAAGACAAAATATTCTTCGAAAACAAGGCTGGCTGTTCCCTAGGAAATGAGTGGATCACTGGTACTTAGAATAGAAAAGAAGAGAGCTGAGTTCAGGAAAATGTTCAGAAAGTAGGGTAAGTCTGCCAGGAATCTTTGTTTGGGACTTTTCTAAGGATCACGTAATAGAGATTCTCACCACTGGAGCGTCTTTTGGCTTCCTGATGTTTTACAGGGAAGGCTTGTTCACTCTATTGTCAGTGCCATTTAAGCTTGGAGAGCTTAAAGAGCATATTATTCCTATTTCCTAAAGCTGTTCTGTAAAACACAAGCTCTAATGAATGTTAATAGGTATTTTATAATGGTATAACTGAAAAAACTTCATGAACCAATTAAATGAGAAATGTTGGGCTAAATATCTGTGACATCAACTACCCAACTTGCTCACATGAGGACTGAACTCATGATCTGGGACACACTAGCCCTATCCTAAGAAAATACACCTAACAAAATATTATTAAGGATGCCACTCTTCTCCCAAGGACTACATCAGCCTTACACTCTGCTAAACTTGGCCAGATAGTTTCTCATTTGTGATGAACACAGTACATAGGGTAACTTGATGGAAGTTAAGATAAATTATAACTTCCCTCCCCTGTCTCTGCTCCACATCTGACTCTCCCATTCTCTCCAGACATTCTGTCATAAGAGGAATCAGATCCAACATGAGTCCAACACTGCCATTCTTCACCAAAGCTCACTGATGAGCCACTGCTTCTCTGGTGCTACTTGAGAGGCCCAGGCTCAGATCCCGAAATTATCTGTTTAGGAGATTCTTAGGTGTTAAAATTTAGCCCATTACTCCCCTTTAAAAACTTTTACCATTTTATGGGATCTCTGAGTCCCAGAAAAGCTAATAAGTTCAATTATGATCCTCATCTTCCTTATCATCAATAAACATAGTGATAGTAACACACATTGAGAACTTGCTACATTAAAGCATCCTAAGGTACTATTATTGCCCCTATTTTATAAATGAATTAAGGTACAGAGAGATTAGGTAATTGGCTCAACATCACTAAGCAAAAGCAGGATTTCAACTCAAGTATTCTGACTCTGGAGTCCATACTTTTACCTCCACTCTCTACTACCTCCATGTGATTATTCTGTGAGCCAAAATATCATGGCTCTTATTTTCCTTCTTGCTTTGCTGACCCCATTCCTATGGATAATGAAAGGAAAGTAACATGGCTATACTGCATGTCAGATCACATATCCATGTTTCTTACAGCTATCCTTTGGGGTAGGCAGTATGGATCCACAGAAGAAGAGTTGTACTTGCCCAATGCCAATGCCCACTCCCTCCATGCCAGCTAGCAAGTAGCACAGCCTAGATGTAAAAATCTAGCTTTACACTTATGTTCATTTCTAGAACTGACCTGATGCTTTAGCCTGGACTAAACTACAGTTCAACTTGATACATAATGAAACACAGTACATTTAGTTGTAGTTGTCATTGTTGTTTGGTAGACCTGGGCTGGGTTTGAACCCACCAGCTCCGGTGTACATGGCTGGCACCCTAGCCACTGAGCTACAGGCACCGAGCCATAAACAAAGTACTTTTATAATCTCCTACCCTCAGGATCATTATGGGGTCCTGCTGTATGTTGCTCTGGGTACTGGGGGAAGCTTAGATCCATAGAAGAATGCACGGGTCCCTCAAATCACTTGCTAATCCTCTTGAGGAAAGAAGAGCTTAATTTTGACTTATATTTTATCGTTCTGAAAGAATTATGGTCATGTCACTCACATCCTCTCTCTCCTTCCCCTACCCTTATTTCCAGCACCATAATTTTATTATCTTTTTGGATTGACAGATTAATAAATGATTTTAATTTCACAGAATCCCACACTGTGGAGGGATGACAAGGAAAATATGGTCTACACAGAGATCATTTTAAAAACTTAGGCTATGATGATTCAATGGGGACGTGGATGACATTTCTAAGTACCTAGCTTTATGGTCTTTCCTTCCATCTTACCAAGCTTCCCCAAGAATTTGTTCAGGGAGAAAATTGAAAGGCTTTCCAATTCCACCTATGAGCAGAGCTTTCTCCAAGTCTCCAATGTTTTAATCTTCTCCAGAATAAATTGCCCTTTGATTAAAGTGGATTAGAAATGCAAATATGGTTGTTCAAGGCAGTTCACTATGGCAACCTGAGTTTTAGAAAATAGGCATTAGGAGGGCCCTGCTTCAAAACCGTCACTAGCTTCCTCCCAAACTCTTTAGATTGGGGCCTTAATCAAGCTAAAAAATAAAAAAAATCCTGGAACAAATTAATATAAGCAAACACTGTGAAAAACATACTCAATGAATAATATTGGCTTTTAAAAATACACACAGAATAAAACCTCCCTACCAATTACCTACATGCCAATTATCTCATGCACCAACTGCTGTTAATTACCTAACTGCTTATCTGCTGTACATCATTTAATTGTGGTACGTTTCTTCTGCTGTCCTAATGATCAGCAGGAGAACCCAATTCCCTAGGACCTGGGAAATAAAACCTCATCTCAGTTGAAAGAAAGGTAGAGCCCAAGTGAAATCTGATTAAACAAACGGTTCTCACTGGCCATTAACCAAAGGGAACAAAGAGTGAACTCACAGACTCTGAGACTAGTAGGAACTGGAGTGCTTCCTATAGGTACTATGTCACTTTTAATTTTTGTTTTAATGTATATGAGTTTCTCAATAAACTTAATTACAAAGAAATTATATTAGCCCCTTTCTTCAGATAAGGAAACTAAAGCTTAGAATAGTTCAATTAACTTGCTCAAAGACACACAGCTAGTCAGTAGTCAAATCAGTACTCAAAGCCAGCACCTGAGATACAAGGCAGTGATCTTTCTAGTAAGTTACTAATATCCCTACAAGGTTATCCTGCTGCTTAACCAAAGTGAAGTATGCCACGCCTCCTGGGCACACCCAGCAATCTACTGTGTGCCTGTTACCCCGAGGGGAAAATTTATTATGTCCCTGCAACCTAGGGTCTAACTGTGGTTTTACTGCATGTTTCTGAGTGTACTGGCAGTAGCAAAGATCACTGGAGGGGGTATTTAGGAAGCCTGTGTCACCCCTGAAAAGTCAATGGACTGGAAGAAAGTAGAAGCCAAAGGCGGCCAGCACAGGAGAAGCTGAGAGGTGCGCTCACACCTCGTGAAGGCCTACCACAGGAAGGGACACTGCTCAGCAGAGGAGCATTCCTGGCTTTGGAATGTGCCACTACTAGACGGGGGACCTCAGAACAGGAAGTCTTCCCGGTAGTCTTCTAGTTTATTCTCTTGAGAAATGAGGAAGTTATGGCAAAGTCATGAGGCTGTTCTGAAGATTTACTAAGCTGTCATAGAACATGCAGTGACATTATGTAGTGGCTTGCACAATATTTTTAGTTGGTAATAATTTTACTATTAATAATATGCAAAGCTCTGATCACAGACAGAGGAAGACTCTGGGCTTGGAGGAAAATGCTCACAGAGCCTGGCACTCTAGAGAGCTAGGGTTGGGGATGAGGAAGGCTCCATTTCCCCTTTGTTTCATGAATAGCCACACCTACCTCTCTCAGAAGAAACAAGGACGCTGTTTTTTACTCTTGACTGCTTGATGACTGACCTAACATCTCAAAATAACCTCATTTTTCCCTCCAAGAATGGATCTTGCAAAAAAGTGGGCAAGTGATAACTTCTTCACTGACAGGAGAGGTGGACATCAAGGCCAGCAATGGGTTCCTTTGCTGCAGGAAGTGCAGAGAAGCCTGGGATGACATCACCCCACAGAACATTCTGCAGAATAAGAAATCTATATGAGCAGGGAATTGTCTTCTTTTTATTCTTCAGAAGGCATAAGATAATAAAGGGCAGGATGTCATTCAAGTGGACAAAACCAAAATAAAAATAAACCATAACTCAATTGACCACTTACTATGTGCTAGGCTTTGTCTATGTGAGCTTTGTAAGTATCATTTAATCTTTGCAACTATCTTTCACGGTAGAAATTTTCATCATCCCTATTTTACAGCTGAGAAAAACTTTTATACCTTATATAGAATAATAGAAGCAATAAACAACAGAAGTCGGACCATGACCAAAGTCTCATCTGGCTCAGAACTCACAGGTAAGAAAGACTAAAGGTCAAAACACTAGAATGGCCTCCAGGTTCTGCCTCTCACATCCTTGCCTGTGACCTCATATGGCCTTGGAGGGAAATAGAGAAAGGTGGCAGGTCCCTTCCTGAGTTGGGTCCCAAGAGTAGAGCTAAGAGACAAGTGGTGTTCACACATCTGGGTTTAGGGGTAAAGGGATGAGGCTTAAATATAGAGGCCAGGGCAGGCCAGGAAGCTCTGAGAAAAAGATAGGCTCTTGGTTGAAGAGTCATTTCTGACTTGAATTCTTTCATTAACAACTCAGCTGTGTGAATGTCACACTTGTAAAATGAGGGTGGTGGGAACATGGAGGAGAGTCTGAATGGCCACTGAGGGGCCTTCCATCTCAGTCTTTGCTACACATTGGAGAAGAGCTGCAAGATCGAGTAACTTCTTAAACAGATATTAAAGGCAGTGTATTCTCAGGAATCTTACCAAATAACACAATTTTGTCAAGACAGAAACAGCCACAAGAACACACTTCACTTTGCCAAGAGGAAAAAAAGCTACAAGAATAATTTATGCAAGCAATGTTCTCTTCTTCTATGCCCTATGTAATTATGAATTAATTCTCAGAAGGACACAATGAGAGTCTACAATGGCACCACCAAAAGGACAAGCCTCTTTTTTTTTTTTTTTGCAAAAAGAATGGTGCTAACTCTCTACATAAAAGGCTCTCACTAAAATTCCTTTGAATCCATACCAGTCTCATACATAGGCACGTCAGGTTGGAAGGAAATTTGAAAGTCAACTGGTTTGACTATCAGATGCTTAAGTCCTTTCCATAATGTTTCTACACTTAAGTACCTAGGGAATGCCTAAGTACCCACCGAACAAAACATCTGATACCACTCAAAGCAGCTTATTTTATTCTTTGGGGAACTCTGATCTTTTTGAAGGACTTTCATATGCTTTGCTCAACTCTGTCTACAAGTCTGGTTCTTCCCTTACACTCTGTAGCTATACAAAGTCTTCCACAATAGTTCTTCGAAAACATAGGCGCTGAGTCTCCTCTTCTGCAGAAATATCAATATTGTTACTTATAAAAACAGTCTGAACTGGATAGACAAATGCAAAAGACTGAAACTGGACCCGCATCTTTTTCCACTCACTAAAATTAATTCAAAATGGAGAAAAGATCTAAATCTAAGGCATGAAACAATAAAAATCCTCAAAGAAAGTGTGGGGAAAACACTGGAAGGTATTGGCTTGGGGAAAGGCTTTATGAAGAAGATTCCAGTGGCAACTGCAACACACAAAAAATAAACAAATGGAACTTAATTAAACTGAATAGCATCTGTACAGCTAAGGAGATAACAACCAAAGCAAATAGACAACCATCAGAATGGGAAAAGATATTTGCATACTATGAATTGGACAAAAGCTTGATAACTAGAATCTACAGAGAACTCAAATTAAGCAACATAAAAAGAGCCAATAATCCCTTATATCAATGGGCAAGAGAGATGAATAGAACCTTCTCTAAAGAAGACAGATGAATGGCTAACATATGAAAAAATGCTCACCATCCCTAACCAGCAGAGAAATGCAAATCAAAACCACCATGAGATATCACCTAACCCCAGTGAGAATGGCCCACATCACAAAGTCTCAAAGCCGCAGATGCTGACGTGGGTGTGGAGAGAAGGGAACCCTTTTACACTGCTGGAAGGAGTACAAACTAATACAACCTTTTTGGAAGGAAGTATGGAAACTCCTCAAAAAACTCAAACTAGACTTCCTATTTGATCCTGCAATCCCATTACTGGGCATCTACCCACAGGGAAAAAAAAATCATTTTATCATATGGACATTTGCATTAGACTGTTTATCTCAGCTCAATTTACAATCGCCAAATTGTGGAAACAACTTAAATGCCCACCAACCCAGGAATGGATTAACAAGCTGTGGTATATGTATACCATGGAATATTATTCAGTCACAAAAAGATGGTGACTTTACATCTTTTGTATTAACCTGGATGGAGTTGAAATATATTCTTCTTAGTAAAGTGTCACAAGTATGGAGAAGAATCCAGTGTACTCAATACTGATATGAAGACAACTAAGGCTAGTACAAGGTGTTCGGGGATGAGGGAGTGGAGAGAGGGAAGGAGGGAAGGAGGGAGGAGGTGTGGGGTTATGGTGCATGACACACCTCTTGAGGGTGGGACACAATTATAAGAGGGACTTTACCTAACAAATGCAAGCAATGTAACCTGGTTCTTTGTACCCTCAATGAATCCCCAACAATTAAAAAAAAATATCGCCAGTCTGACCACTGAGGTGTTGTTTTTGTTGTCCTTATTTTTTTTAAAGACAAATTTACTTGATCCACAATTATTCCAATGTGATTGCTCCACTGAGTCACCCAAACTACATATTTTTTTCAACTTTATATTACCAACAACACTGAAAGCTGATTATAATCAACTTGCTTTTATAGAAGGATGAAATAAATTTAAAAAACAAAAGACTGTAAGAGAATTTACATGGCTAAAAGCATCACCAGCAAGCATTCTTTGTTCCCAACACATCAACCAGAAAGAACTATGAATCATACCCTCTCTACCATGGCCCATCCCCCACTGGAATTTAAATGTACAGGTTTCAAACCACAGAATCACAAAAAGCATCTAACCACAACCTTGCATGGAAACTCATGGAAAAGAAGACTCAGTTCTCTGTACCATCCTCAGATGTTATCAATTCTTGGTGCCCTGCACTGAGGATACCAAAGCACCAAGCCCTTTCCCCTACAGGTCTCTGATCAGGGACTCAAATAGCTGGAGGCATAATGTTGGAGTAATCCAATGACAGGCATTTGGAACCTTCTACATAGGACTTAAAAGACAAAAGGTTATTTTCTTTCTTCAGACTTTGCTCAAACTCCCCTCCAAGTAAAACACCTGCCCTTTCTGTGTGGCAAACTCATCCTCTGACTCAGCTCAGGCATTGTTCAGACACTTAATCCCAACTCCTTCGAGCTGCCCTCCTTCTTTACGTTCCCACAATACTTTGTACAAATTACAATCATTGTATTCAGCATTGTATACTGATTATCCTTCCTATGTTGATCTACTCCATTAGAGTGGAGGTTTCTGGAGGGAGAGAATTGAGTACCATTTGGTTTTATATGTCAAACCTAGTTCAATTAGCACAGTACTGGATCTGCTGAATGAACAAATAAACATTTCGGCAGCCTTAAAGGTTTACAGGGGTTTGTCACACAGAGGTGAGAAAAGCAGGCTGAGGAAGCAGCATGCAGACACAGTGCTCTGAAGGGGTATGGTGTGCTTGAAGAACTGTGTGGAATTCTCAGGGTGGCAGTTCAGGGTGGCAGGGTGGGTCTGAGGAGGACTGGATGAGGTCGGGGCTCAGGGGTTAAGTGTTGGCCAGATGTGGACAACCAGATAAACCCTGCTGAAGTGTACAGATGTTATCCTGTAGTCAGGTAGGGGAGTGACAGCATCAGGTTAATTTTTAAGAAGGTTGGTTGAGTGGCCATAAGAGGGAAGCATTGCACTGAGGGCAGACATGAGGCAGGGAGTTGAGTTTAGAGCTCCCTGCGTGATCTGGCCAGAGAATGCGGAGGGTCTATAATGAGGGGCTTTGTGTCCTGAGAATTCTGTGAGGGCCTGAGGAGGGAAGCCAAGTACATACTCAGATTTGAGAGCTAAGGTGGAACCAACAGGATTCGATGCCAAGGCATGGGTGAGAGAGAAGTAATGTCAATGATGATGCCAGGGCTTTAAACCTGGAACCTCAGGACAAATCAGATCATGTCAGTAGAGACAGGGACCATGAGACTAGGATAAGATCGAAGATTATGAGGTCATTTTGGGAAAGATTCCTGTGACAACTTTCTGAGGTGACTTTCTAGGCGCACAGCTATCTTGTCAATGTTTTAACCAAAAGGGATAAAGGAACTGCTAGAAAATCAGTTTTGAAAACTCAAAGAGCACAAAATTTTAATGCCCACAGAGACAGATGGAGCAATTGTGATGATTTGAGCATGAAAGAAATACCAGAAGAGAAGGCTTCTGGTTCTTAAGCTATTAATCATTTCTCAATCAGTTTAGTTGGCAGTTATGTACAAAGCATTCTCTAGACAATCAAATTCCACATCTTTCTTATTTTCTAGATACAACTAAATCATTTTCACATCTTTTAAAAAATTATCATTACCAAGGATTTGTGGTGCTCCTGGAGACTCAGAGAGCACCTGCCATCAACAATCCTCCACAATCATTACCTCTTGGAGCAGCCAAGCATAAGCACATGCATCTCCATCCATGAGGACTAGGCCAGGGGCAGGTGAGCAACGCCTGCTGGGAGCTCTACTACCCAGAGCATGGCATCCAGCCCAATGGCATGATGCCCAGCAACAAGCCCCTAAAGAGCAGCAATGACTCCTTCAATACCTTCAGTGAGACAGGGGCTGGCAAGCGCATGCCTTGGGATGTCATAGATAGGGTAACAACTGGCATTTATATGCAGCTCTTCCACCGTGAAGCTGATATCTGGCGAGGAAGATGCTGCCAACAACTATGCCCATGGCCACTACAATGTGGGGAAGGAGATTATCAATCTGGTGCTGCCGCAAATCTAAAAACTGAGTGCTTGTGCTCGGTGCCTGTGGCTCAAGCAGCTAAGGCACCAGCCATATACACCTGAGCTGGCGGGTTTGAATCCAGCCCAGGCCCGCCAAACAATGACAGCTACAACCAAAAACTAGCTGGGCGTTGTGGTGGGTGCCTGTAGTCCCAGCTACTTGGGAGGCGGAGGCAAGAGAATCGCTTGAGTCCAGGAGTTGGAGGTTGCTGTGAGCTATGATGCCATAGCACTCTACCCAGGGTGACAGCTTGAGGGTCTGTCTCAAACAAACAAACAACAACAACAACAAAAAAACTGGGTGCTTGTTAAATGGGTTCCAGTCTGAGGTGTTGCCTGGAAATCTGTATGTTCAACAGGATGCTGCCGCCTACATTCCTAGTGTCCTGCAAGTGGCAGACCAGCAGGGCCGAGAGGGGCCCACCTCTGATGCAGATCCCATGTCCTGCTTCACCCTGGCACTCCATATATACAGCACTGCCCATCTAGTCTGAGGGTAAAGGAAGTTTCTATATCTTAAGTGGTTTGGTTATATGCTTGTTAAGTCATTCATTGGACATATAATAAAATATACACACTTAAGTATAAAAAATTCTTACCAGCTGGCCGATAACTGACCTCACACCACTCAGGGTCCCAGTCACCAGAGAGAATTCAGTTTACATGAATTAAATGGCAGTGGCCCCATACAGCCATTTTTTAGCAACCATGAGGTTTTACTCATCTTTTTGAAATCATGCAATAATCTCTAATTACACAATGATCTCTCGCCTCCATTTTATAGCAAATGATCTACAAAGCAATTAATGAACAGAGCCTCTTTAGAACCAATTACTCCTCTTAAATATACAGTGAAGGGACTTTTCTGGCCCCAGTAATTATTCAAAGTGCAGGGACTGTTCTCTGTAGAAAAAAACTGAAATTATCAGCTTACCCTCTTCCTCAAGTTGTAGGTAAGAATCAGGTTCCGGGAGAAGGAGTGGGAAAAGGCTGTGTAGAATTCCAACACTTTCTGCAGGGCATCCCGTTTGATCACATGCAGGTCACAGTAGGTCAAAGCCCTAACGTTGGCACAGGACTGGGCTAGGGTGGCCTCCTTCCAGAACACATCTCCAAACACGTCTCCTTTCCCTAAGGAGAGAAGGTTGTCATGAGAAAAGTGCTGGTCAGAGGGGCGTGGCCATCCACTGGCTTCCCTCTGCTCCCCAGCATGGCAGTACATAAGGCATTCTGCAGCTTGGGCTTAGAAAAGGCAAGAACAATTTTAACTTGAACCTTAACAACATGCTATTCAAGGAACTTTAAAATATCCCATAACACATGTCAAAGTTTGAGCAACAGCTTTGAGATCATTAATGTCACTTCTTTGAGAGGTTATCTTGATCATTTATCTAAAATAGGACATCCCTCATAATTCTTTATGATATGCCCATTTTCTATAACACGAATTGTAATGTGTAATTATATTGTTTGTTTGCTAGGTTATCATATGTCTCCCAAGCTTGAGAGTTCATGTGTTATTGCTTCATATAACACAGTACCGGCCACATATAGAAGCTCAGTCAATATTTGCAGGCAGATAGGAAGTAAGGAAGGAAGGTAAACTGTGGGTCTACATTGCTATGACTCACAGACAGGTGAGTATTTAGGCTGCTAGTAGGGTGAGTGTGGAGTCTTCATTGAGGAACTAAAGAGCAGAAGAGGTTTCCTTTGTCTGGGATAACTTACATGGAAGAGGTCAAGAAAGTATAGGGTCCCTTCCCTCCCCTACTCTACCTATTGCCTCAAGGATTAAATTTGTATGGCACCTCCTTTCCAGAGGATGTCTCTTAGCCTTGCTAAAATATGGGCCTTATATAAATGGCATCTCCTACTACTCCACAAGAATACATCTAAGAAGGCAATAGATCAATCCTATGGACTGAGTGCTTTTGTCCCCTGACAAATTCATATGTTGAAATCCTATCCTCCAATGCAATGATATCAGAAGATGGAGCTTTGGAGAGGTAATTCAGTCATGAGGCTATAGCCTTCATAAATGGCATTAATGACCTTAGCAGAAGGGAACCCAAAGGCCTCTCTTGTGCTCTATCCATACATGAGGATGATACAATGAGAATCTGGAAGTCTGCAATTTGGAAGAAGGCCCTCACCAGAACCTGACCATGCTGGCACCTGATCTTGGACTTCCCTCTTCCAGAAGTGTGAGAAACAGATTCCTGTTGTTTATTAGCCACCCTCCCAGTCTATGGTATTTTGTTGTGACAGCCCGAACCAAGCCAAGTACTAATCTCCCATGGCCATATTCTAGGTCAAACTTCTATCAATCATCTCTAAAGATCTGCTTTTCACACCTAAAGATATTCTTCCTACCTTTCCCAGTAAGCAACATTTTAACATATGTCTAATGCAAAAGCTAATTTATTCCTGGCACAGCCTCTGATTATAAATAGCTTAAATTTTGTTTATCTTGCCTCTAAATTTTCAGCAAAGATAAACACAAATTTAAATCCCCAGGGAACCAGAGAGAGAAGTATGCAGGGGGAAGGAAAAAAATGCTACAAAGGGCAAAAGTAATGTATTCAAGGGAATTTTCAGCCTATGCATCCAGATCAGCCAAGCTCCACAGCTGGAAGTTAGGTACCTGTAGCTCAGTCTGATTAACAGGGCAGCTGTTTTTCTTAATTTAGGCTAAGGAGGCAATTATACTTTCAAGCACATGGATAGAACTTCACTTTTCCGCAAACATCAGAAAGTGTCTAAGTATATAAGGTATTCCATAGGCATAGCCTTCTCTAAGCCCCTCCAAAACATAAGCTGAAAAACAAATGTCCTAGATGCATTAATCCACAGTTCTCTATGTGTTCCAATATATGAAGATGGTTTTACTGACCCAATGTGAGTGGGATACATACTTTGGAAACTTCTAGGTAAATCTCCCTTTAGAACTATGTTATTTATAGTTCTTATCAAGTTTTTCCAAACATCTGGAATATGGGAGGGCTAATTTAGGCTGGGGTCAGGAACAGCTCAATAGGAACTGTTTTTTCTAAGGGATGCTAACTGGCTTCTACAGATTTAAGTTCGTGCTTTATGTACTCCTAGTAATGAGTTCTAACCAAGAAGGCTGGCCAACGCATGTATACGTATTACGCATTCTGTAACTTCCCTGTGCTTCTCACAGTAACTGACATGCCCTTCATAGAGAATGCTCTTCCTCTGAAACATTATGGTAGACAGTTAAAAGATGGACTCTATCCATTCTTTCCCCAACTACATATATGTGCTGCAATTCACATGAAGACGTGCAGTCCAGTTCCCTTCCCCTCAAATCTGGGCTAGCCTTAGTCACTGGCCTTAACTAATAGAGTACAGCAGAAGTGACATTCTAGGATTTTGAGGTGAGGACATAAAAAGCCATGAAGCTTCTGCCTGAGTCTTTTAGAACACTCTTGGGACATTCCCTCAGGGACCCATATTCAAGCTACATAAGGGGTCACAAGGTAACTGAACCCTCTTGGCCATCTGGACCAGTCCAGCCTTCAGATGAAGGCAGCCCCGGCTGAAGCCTAACTGTAACCAGGTGTGGGAAACACAGGTAAGAACCAACCAGCTGAGTTAAACAACCCACGGAAGGGTTAGAGATAATAATAAATTTCTTAAGCCACTAAATGTAGGGGTGGTTTGCTACATGACAATAGGTAACCAGAACACACATACACAGAATCATGGAACTCTAGGCTAAGACACTCACGAGAATTTATCTGGTAAGTTACCTAATATTACAGCAGAACATCACAAATCATCCCAGCTCTGAGCTGGCATCCCTACTTCTTTCCCTGAAAGATGAGACAAGAAAGAGTAAGGAGTGGCTCTAACGGGGCAGATTTTCCTGGGTAAGCACTTGGATTATCAGTGAGAAAATGTTGAACTTACAAAATGCTCAGTCTTCTACTGGGTTGAAATATAGTCCACAACTAAATTAAAATCACTGAGAGTACAAATGAATTGCTAATCTTGCTTTATTCTTATTAAGATTATCCCCACTTAAATAAGACCCAATATATGAACAGTGTACATTTCAAATGAACATGGGAATAGTTTAATAAGAATTCATGAAGTAAAATAAATAGTACCTTACGTACTATTTAATGTATGAGTTTATCCAAAAAATTCAGTTTGTAAACAACTCTTCAAGGACATATCTTCTACATAAAGGGTAACCATATTGTGGTTGGAACGTATCATGAAATAAATAATTACATCTTTGGAAATGACAACCTTCCCATTGTAAGACATTTTCTAATCAAGGGTTTTGACAGAAACAATAAACGGTGAGTAGTTCCTACCACAAAAAGAATTTCATGGTAAGATAATCCTGATTAAACTGTGGGGCCTAAGAGTCTCACAGTGTTGTCATAACTTGAATTTGATTTCTAACACAAATTGAAAATCATACAATTTTATTTCCTGTCAAGACAGCATTTGGGGTATAAATTATCTGTTAGTGAGATTTAAGAATGTGGTATCAGAAGACCTGTCAGACTCAAAACAAACCCAGAACTATTCTGGCAATGAGAAATGTTTTTATCACACGCATAACTTGGGAAAACTGTCAAAGGGACGGATATGGAGCACTTGGCAGGCTGCCTCTAAGTTACACACCCCACTGGAAGTAATGACTTCCCAGATCGGGGCTGCGAATCAGAAACAGAGACAAGAGCTACACCCACATTCGTCTCTCATTTGCTAGTGTGTGAAACGATCATTCACTCAGAACAAAAGGTACCCTGATGCACTCAGCAATCACACTACTGGAGGCAATCAGCATATTGATTTATTTATTACACTGAGGCTCTAAGTGCAGAATGTTAAAACCTAATGTTCCAATTCTCTAAAATACTAACATTCTAAGCAGACCTAAGCTGAGGGAAAGAAAAGGCCCGTGGGGGGAGTAAGGAAAGGCAGTCTAATTAAAACTCCAGGCAAACATCCCAATAATAATTAATCCTCCTCTTCTCCTCTGTCTCACCAAATATATACAACTGAACCTTCACTTTTGCAGGGGACATAAACAGCCCTGGGGTGGGGGACGAAGGTGGGAATGGAGAACATACACAAAACATAGGTGGGAAGCTGGATATAGGGCTTAAGTAGCACAGGGATAGGGAGGGGCTGTCTCTGCAAGGGGCACAGCACTGGAGAAAACCAAGCCCCTGTAAGCAGTTTGGTTTAATGAAGGGCAAAGCTAGAACAGCCACCTGAGGAGGCTGAAAGGAGGTGGATGAGAATGGGGTGGGGCCGATGGGGCTATCAGGGCATTCAAGAGGTGCTGAAACTGGGGCCCTAGAGGATCAAACAGCCTTTCAGAATGTCAAGGAACTGCAGGGAAACAATTCTGATTTGAACCCTACAAATGTATGGAACCCTCTAGAGAAGGTCCTATTTATTCAAGGACAGTATCTGAGTGAGCGTGGTTGGCCTAGGGCATCAGAGCAAACATGAAATGTTTAATAGCCAAACAATGTTTCACTATTCTTTATTATTGTGCTTTTAAGAACTACTCATAGCGGTATCTTTTACTTAGCAAAATAAAATCCTGAAGTTAAAATCAGTATTTGCTCCTGAGAGCATTATTTCTAGACCCAAACCAATTATAATGAAGTTATTTATGCAACTTCAAGCGGGCACTGTTCTAGGGGAATAGTGGGACAACTGATGCAGTGAGGAATGGAGACACAGGAGATTACAACATTTTTGGAGCTATAATTGGGGAGAGTTACCAGTTAAAATTCAAATGGTAAGAGAAATCTTCCAAGATATAATGTCTGAGTTGAGGCCTGAAGGAGGAGTTCAAGTTTACTAGCATCACACTGAAGCATGGAGATAATCTCAGGCAGCAAGAACAGCATGTGTGAAGGCCCTGGGGCACAAGGGTCTGGCTCTTCAGCAAAATGGAAAGTCATTCAGAAGCTTCTGAATCACCTCAAATATTCTGAAGTATCTGCTCTTTTACTCACTTATAGAGATGAGTATTGCTGGTTTATATTTTGTCATCTTTTCAGGAACATACATGGTTTCCTTCCTAAGCACCTTCCCTATTCTGTACATTGAAGTGGGGTGGCGGGGCAACAGGCAGCTAACTTGCTGAATAGCTGTTTAAACATTTGGATCCACTATTCTGTTGAGGACTTCTCCGGGAGTTCAAAGAAGTTTTAGAAATAAAAATGCAGTAAGGGCTGACCCCACTGCCTTTATTCCTCCTCCCTAGGGCATCAGGAAGTCCTTTGTCCTCAAGCCATTTTAGGACAAAGTGGAGCTTCTTACTATTTCTTTAGGATGGTGAAATGCAACTGCAGAGAGATAGCTGAGAGAGGCCAGAGGAAGCAGCTTTTTCTCTCCTGGACCTAGGAAGAATTCTACTTAAGAGACATAAGGGGAGCAGGATTAATTTTTTAGGCAAGCCCCAGGCAGAATGTGTGCACACCACTAAACTGGATAGTTCAAGAGGACAATGACAAGGATTCAGACAGCTCTCACACTACCTGGATTCATCTTAAGTACTAGATATCTTTTTGAGACAGAGTCTCACTATGTCACCCTCGGTAGAGTGCTGTGGTGTCACAGTTCACAGCAAACTCAAACTCTTGGGTGTTAGCGATTCTCCTGCCTTACCCTCCTGAGTAGCTGGGAATACAGGCGCCCACCACAATGCCCAATTATTTTTTTGTTGCAGTTGTCACTGTTCTTTAGCAGGTCCAGGCTGGGCTCGAACCCACCGGCCCCGGTTTATGTGGCTGGTGCCCTACTCACTGAGCTATAGGAGCCAAGCCATGTACTAGATACCTTAAATCAGGTCCCCTCTCAGGTTCTTAAAGACATGACTAAGATAAAAAGGGAATATCCCTCAATCTGTTCCTCCTCAGTTCTTTCCGCAGCACATTTGCCAGAACTCGATGACCCAAGCTTTCAACATGAATTTCAGGCCCAGACAAGCTGGCCACAAGCCCGGGGCCAGCCAACTGGAGGCATACACTGGCCTCAGCCTTCCTGTCCTCTTATCCTTTGCCCTTTGGTCTTAGAGTCCCTCTAAATTTGGCTCCCCTCACACACCAGGGCTTTCCCAGCACTGCCCAAGATATTCTATTCCACTCCTTGGATAACTCCTGCTCATCCTTCAAAATATGCCCACAGCCCCTTCTCTGATCCCTTGACCAGAACAGCTCCCCATATGTGTACCCGTTCAGTCCATGTTTCCCTCTGGAAGCACCCCTCACACCTGTCACTGCCACAGCCCCAGCACTGTCTCTGGCACATGGCAGATGCTCAGGGGTTGTCAAATGCATAAATAAATGAATACCACTTGACATCTTACCTCTCCTAGCCTCAGTCTACTCAGCTATAAATTGTGGATAACTATACCTGCTATGGTCTGAACATTGGTGCCTCCCTACCCCAAGTCCATATGTTAAAATCCTAAGCCCCGTATGGTGGTATTTTCAGATGAGACCTCTGGAAGGTGACTGGGTCATGAAGGTAAGGCCCTCATGATTGAGATTTGTGCCACAATGAAGAAAACCCAAACAGCTCCCTCAGCCCTTCCCACATGAGAAAACAGTGTGAAGACACTGTCTATGAAGGAGAAAGTAGACCCTCACCAGACACCACATCTTTTGGCCCTTGATCTTGGACTTTATAGCCTCACTCCTATTGTTTATAAGCCACCTAGCCTCTGGTATTTTGTCACAGCAGCCTGAACAAGATTAAGGCCCCATGTTACAGACCTGTTGTGAAGTTTACATGAAAGAATGTGAACAAAGAACTTAGTACTGTGTTTGGAACACAGTAGGTATTCAATATATCCAAAAAAGAAAAATCCTCCCAACACCCCTGTGAAGCAAATTCCACAAGGATTATCAGCTCCATGTAGGATAGAAAATTGAGTTCCCGAGTGGCTTCCTGCCTGCCTGTGATTGCTGTGTGCCTCGGACTGATAGAGGCTGTGCAAGGCTCCCAGTGAGTTGTCCTCTGCATCTCCTCCTGCTTCAATCAACATTTAATGAGACCTGCCTTGGGTGTGCACCCTGCTAGATAACAGAAATAAGGATAAATTGGAGGCAGAATTTTGAGGAGCTAAGGCCTAGTCAGGCTTCTGTTCCCCCAAATCAGTTCTCTTCTCTATAGTAATGGAACTCACGACTTCTGGCTGGGAACAAAGATCACCAAAAGAAAGACTACATTGTAGCTGGGTGTGCCCATCTATCCAAGTTCTGGTGGACAGGAGACATATAGAAGGGATGCACGCAATTTTAGGTCATGTGCTTAAAGGGAAGGATCGTGCTGTGCCTTTCTCTTCCTCCTTCTTCCTCCTGGCAGGAATGAGGATGCGAGCTATCTTGAACAAGGAGGTCAAGGCAACCCATCTATTTTAGGGTAAAGGGACATACTAGTAAGAGGTTAGGTACCCAATACCATAAAGTTGCCACAACAGCCTGCTTATACCTGGGCTGCCACATGAGAGAAGAATAAGCTTCCCCCTTGTCTAGGCTTCAATTATTTTGGGATTTTATTGGAGCAGCTAAACCTGTATCCAAGCCATTTTAGCACCCCACAGTCCAGTGGGTCAGTACAATGTATTGACCATAGGTTCCTTCTTCACCTGCTCCAGAAAAAAAGCAGACTTCCATGTGTCTAAAGGACTGAGTGGTAACATGATAATGGAGGCTCTGGCAGCATATTCAGAACAAAAGCTCCAGGGACTAGAGTGGTATTCACCTTAGTGATACCCACTCACTTCTCAGCCCAGCCCTGGTTGTGAACCAGAGGTCCAGGACTACTGAGGATTCACTGTGTGCCAGGCTCAGGCACCACTAGGACCCTGATCTAAGCACCCACTGTATGCCTCCCCTCAAAGGGGCTGAAGTCCAGTCATTAAAGTTTATTTTAGAACAATTAATAATTCTCCTACATATATTTAGGGCTGTTTCCCTTGGATTTCCTGAGACCGTGGGGGGAATAGGTAAGCAAACTTTTGACATCTTATAAATATTGTCACCTCTTATCTGTAATAAAACTACAAAGCTCTTCTTATCCTTACTGCAAAAATAAATGCCACTGGCAGTATGTAACCTTTTATCTACTACAGTTTACAGATGTGAAAACATACATTAAAGACAGAGAGACAAAAGGGAAATCTCATCAACTTGCCTTCCCATCTGAGTTGTGAAAATAAACCAGTAGGAATAAAGCCTTTGCTCTAGGTACCAGATCTTATCTGATTGTGTTGGGCTATCAAGTACTCAGCCAACATATCTTATTGCATTTCTTATGCCAACACAAAAAGCAGGGCCAAGAAAAATGCTGACAAGGTCTTGGTACCAGGGACAGGCCTACATTTCATTCTACTTCTTAGAGAGGCATCTATTTCTAGAAAAAGTTTGGTCTCATTTTAAGTTTTGTAAGAGAGGTCAGAGATGTTCAAGAGTGTTTGTTTTCTTTTGAGGTTAGCACAAGGAGAGTAATGCTATGTTCTTCTGCAAACCATCTCTGTATTGGAAATGGGACACTGGTCGGTGATACCCACACAAGAACCTATAAGATTATGGCCAGATTCCTGGTGAACTACACCTGACTCTCTTTCCCAGCCAGCTAGTCGACTGAAAGTTCCTAAAAATGGGGTTAAGCCTCACTATCTTTCTGCACACAGTTTCACCCAGTTCAACAAGTTGGCCTTACCCATTGTGGTTCAGGTGGGGTTCCACTTATATTGAGGGATATTAATAAAACAGAAAGATATGCGATCATCTCTATGTTCAAGTGACGCAGACAAAATGTATGAATGTGTGTAAAGTACAAAACCAAATAAACACGTGTATATGAAAAAAATAGACAGATGCATAAGATAAAATATGGTATAAATAAATATGTATAATGCGATATTTAAAAAAATAAAAAGTAAAGTATAAAACTACCACAACCAAAGGTAATACTGAGATAATGGAGAGGCTGGGCTAGGCGAGGACTATGGAGACTTTGTAAAGAATACAGAAATGGAGCTAGCCTTATGCAGTGAGGCCAGAGAATTTAGATGTAAGTAAAAAAGAGAGGTGAGTTTTCCAAACAGAAGGAAAAAAAGTTGGATGGTGGTAAGTGAGCCTGTGAATCTGTATCCTAGCCAATTCAGAAGTCTGGTGGGGGTTGGGGAGGATGGGGGGGAGGACATTGTGTTGTACTTATTTGGTTATATTCACTTTCTTTCATCAGCTAAATATCCTGGGAGTCCTATTTATACTGTCTCTTTGACAGTAAGAATACCAGGAAGAGGGGGAATAATATGCCCCTATTCCTGGTATTTCCTTCAATGAGAAGGTGGTTCCAGTTGCATTACTCCTTTAACCTCTCTCTTTACGTGATTCTGAGTTTGGAAGAAAAATGTATAGGTCAGCCCCTTGCTCTCTGCTCAGGAACTAACTTCTTATAAGAAGCATGCTCCCAGCATGCCAGAGATATGTGGAACAGTACACACAAGTGTAGGCTTGTGCCAGTCAGCACCATGAAGTGGGTCTGATTCTGGGCTTCAACACTGGGAAGACTTCTTAGATTGAAATATAAAGCACATTCTCTAATATTAGGTCTATCTGACCTGTACCTGTCGTACTTACTGTCTCAGTTCAGAACTCTGGGGAGCTCTACATGATTTATGAAGCACCCCTGAACCCAGAACCCACTCCTTATTTCTCGGGCTACTCTAACATTACTCCTCACTCTCATACTCTACTAATGCTGCTCTCACTACAGACAATAATCATTCCTTTGTGTCTCAATCTAAAAAGGTACATTTTAGCCCTTATTAAACCATAGTTCTTTGATTCTAGTATAAATTTATGTTGTTTATCATTTTTTATCTCTGAAATCAGAATGGCTTAGAATCAATGATCTGGCAGTTTCTTAGTGGGCCATAAAATACTAGTATGTCTTACAAGGCATGACATCCTCTATAACATTTGAAAATGCCCATTTAACCCTCCACTCCCAACCTCTGTGCTGTCCCCACTCACTTTGTTTCTTCTTTTCTGACAGTCCATCTCAGGTTCCTGAGACATACCCTTGTCCCCTATAACAGGGATTCCTCAGGAATATGCTAGATCTGTTGCTTCTTACCCTGCCCTCTCCTTCTGGATGTTGTTAGACTCATGCCTGGCTTTGATTGCCACCTAGATCATGATGGTCCCCAAATTTATACCTCAAATCTCCATCTCGCTTCTGAGTCCAAGAATCTCCCGCTGGACAATTTTCACTCAGCTGAAATCCATAGATCTAAAAATGGAACTGGTGGAAGATTGGGCAAGATGGCCCACTAGAGGCAGGTATTGGACTAGAGGCAGGTACTGTCCCACCCAGAAGGAAGAAGATTAGAGTGAAGTGAAATTGGGGCAACTGAAATTGAGGGGTAGATTTCAGGAAGAGGAAATGTAAGTGTTCAGCAACCCCACTGAGAGGAACTGTGAGGATGAAAATGAGAAAGAGGAAAAGAGAGAACAGAAGACAGTGAGGGAATGGACCAGATTCAGAAGAGCCTGGAGCTGAATAGAAGGATAAGGGGACCCCTCCCCTTACTCAAAGGCTCTAGGCAAGTAGCAAACAATAGGAACTCTCCACAGGAGAATGCCACCATGGACCAGAGACTGTCTGCCTGCCCCTAGGTGTTTACCCCTCCGAATGTCCCCTGAATGTCCCTTTTACCGGACAGAATAGAAAACAATTTTGGTTCCAGCCAGCTTGTAAGCCACAAGCCCATCTCCCCTTTCTTTAGAAACTGGACAGAGAGTCCCTTGCCAAGGCCTGCTTCCCTCTGTGTGGGAGGACCAGGAACACAAGCCCAGCTCAGACAATCTGGCGGGATTGCCACACCCCAGGTGCTGGAGCAATGAAGGGACTTTGGACCTTGCTTCACCCCCATAGCTACTGTGGAAGCAAGCATTGCAGAGGCCAGCTTCTTTCTTGCCAGAATCTGGCAGAAATGACAGCTTGTGAAGCAGGTAGGGTGCAGAAACAGTGAAGGGAGATGGGCCCTGCCTTCCTACCATATCTGGCAGGAACTCAATGGCCTTCTCTACTGCATAATCCTGAAGTCTTGGTTGAGCCTGCACTGTGAAACCATGAGAGGCAGATAGCTAGCAGATTCCCCTCCCTTAACAACAGGAGGATACCATGGCTTTTTAAATGTGTTCTTGGTGGGACAGCACTTTGGTGGTGCCTGGCTTTTACCTGCATTGGTCTGACTCTGGGATAGTTTGCCTCCTGCTTAAGAGTTTCACCTGAAGTTCAGTCCCTTCCCTCCTGGCTTAAAAGAAAGAAGGATAGTCCCTTGGGATCCTTGCTCTGTGTAGCCCCATTAGGCAACTTTGCTAGGCTGTGACCTGGAAGGACTACAGGAGAAAGCAGGACTCCTGCGAGTTGCCTAATGGAGCCCAACCAGAATATCCTTCAACTACGATTTAGGAACACCCTAACCTTTATACTTAGAACTAAATAAATAATAATGATGATAGTAATTAAAAATAGAAAACTACATAGGGAGGAATTAGCAAAAGAACCCGGGCAACATGAAAATTAAGAAAAGATCAACTTCCTCAAGAGATTACAATGGAGTTTCAACTGAAAAGCCCATCCATAAAGAATTTGTTGAAATGACAAGACATAGAATTCAGAGTATGGGTGGAAAATAAGTCACTAAAGATATGGACATAATTAGGAAGGATATAACAGAGTTTAAGGAACTGAAAGAGGTATTCAAGGAATATCAAAGCACAGTATTGAATCTCAGTAATAGAGTAGAACATTGAAAAAAAGAACCTCAGAACTCAAAGACCAGACTTTCAAACTAACCTAAGTATTTGAAAAAGCAGAAAAGCAAACAAAAGCAGAAAAATCTCCTAGAGAGATATAGCACTACATGAATTATACAAACATATGAATCATAGGTATCCCCAAAGGAGAAGAGTCATAAAAGCATGGAAGCTCTCCCTAAGACATCATTGTACAGAATTTCCCAAGCATTGCCAGAGACCAAGAAATACATATACTAGATAGTTACAAAACTCCAGGATGATTTGAGTCAAAGCATCTCCTATACACGTTGTAATTAACTTGGCCAAAGTCAAAATGAAAGAGAAAATTCTTCAAGCATCAAGACAAAAGCAACTTCTCATCTACACAGGGAAAAACAACAAGGTAACAGCAGACTTTTCAGTGGAAACTTTCCAAGCAAGTAAAACTGGACATCTGTCTTTAATCTACTTAAATAAAACAAACTTCAGCCCAGGATTCTTTATTTTGCTAAGCTAAACTTCAAATTCAATGGAGAAACCAAGTAAAAGATTTGATTATGTGTAAAAGACTGACAAGCTAACATTGAGACTAACAAGACCAGCTCTGCACAAACTACTCAGACCCGTTCTATACACTGTCTATACACTGACAGTGGACCATAAGCAAAGTAAAGACATCCAGAAACTAACGGACAAAGCCTAGCTTCCACAATGGCACAAGTGATAAATCTAAGCACCGAACTCCACAAGACAAGATGAACAGAACTCCACCAGGTTTATCCATTCCCTTAATAAACGTGAATGGCTTGCATTCTCTAGTAAAGAGGCACAGCCTGGCTGAATGAATAAAAAGGCATAAGCCAAGTATTAACTGCCTTTAGGAAACACATCTATCCTCCTCAGAAGATTCAGAGTGAAGGGCTGGAAAATAATACTTAAGGCAAACAGAAATCAGGAGAAAGCTGGAATCACAATCCTATTTGTGGATACATTTGGCTTTAGACACAAAAGTAAAGAAAGACAAACGATAAACACTATAGGCTGGTCAAGGTAACAATACAACCAGAAGACATTTCAATCCCAAATACCTATGTACCCAACTTATATGCTCCCAGATATATAAAATGAACCCTAACCAGTATGAATAATGATACTGTGTAACACCATAATAGCTGGAGATTTCAACACCCCACTCTGAGCAGAAACTAAACAAAGAAATGATGGACTTAAACACAACTCTAGAACAAATGGGTTTAATAGACATATAAAGATCATTCCATGCCAATAATACAGAGTATACATTCTTCTTGTCAGTTCACAGACCATTTTCCAAAACTGATTAATTCTAGGATATAAAACAAATCTCAATAAATTTAAAAGAATAGAAATTATGGAATAAAAAATAGACCACAATGGAATAAAAGAACTCAACTCCAACAAAAACCTTCATCCCCACACAAAGTCATGCTGAATGACTGTTGGGTCAAGAAGGAGATATAGAAGGAAATCATTAGATTCCTCAAACAAAATGGCAATGAAGACACAAGCTATCAAAATCTGTGGGACACTGCAAAAACAGTCCTAAGAGGTAAATTTATCACATTAAATGCCCACACCCCCAAAATGGGGAGCATAAATCAACAATATGATGAATCATCTTAAGTAACTGGAAAAGAAAGACCAATCCAATCCCAAACCTAGCAGAAGAAAAGAAATAACCCAAATATCAGAATTAAATGAAATCAAGAAAGTTGCTTCTTTGGCAAGATAAATAAAATCAATAAATCTTTGGCCAGATTAACTAGAAACAGAAAAGATCTCTGATAGTCTCAATCAGAACAGAACTGGTCCTCCTCCCACGGAAACCTGCCCGTCCTCCATTGTTGCCCATTGAATCATCAGACTGCTCCCTTTTGCTCATCTCCATATCCAAAATAAATGACCAACCTCTGACCATTTTATCAAATCTCTCTTGAATCTGCCTATTTTCCCCCAGTTCCACAGCTGTTAAGTCAGGTCAGGCTACTCTCATCTCTCAGCATCTTCCCTGCTGGTCTCTGCCTCTTCTTGGCTCTCCACACAGCTGCCAGGATGATTTTTCTAAATAAAAATGTGAATCTGTCACTCTTCTGTTTTAAAATCTTCACTGGCTCTACATTGCCCTCAGTCCAAATTCCTTACAGCTCAATGCCTTGCTCCCCTCATACTACAGCCTTTAGAATGCTATGCCCCAGGTATACTGAACTCCTTTGCATTCCCAGGTAGGTCTCCCAAACCTTTGCAGATGCTGCCCCCTCTGCCTGGACCACTCATCCTCTAATCTTCCTTTGCCAGCCACCACAGCCAGTGCTGTGCCTGCTGGAGTTTGGTTCAGACATCACCTTCCTTGACTTCTTATGGCTGAACTGGATTAGATGCCTGTCACATAAGCTCCCACAGTATTCTGTTCTTAATTCTATTAAACTCCTGGCACTATGTACACTTGTCTATCTCCTCAGTGAGAGGTTCAGCTTGATGAAAGGTATGTCTGTTTGCACCACTGTACCTGGCATGTTTATGGAATGAATAAATCAAGACATCAATGAAAAGATGAGTCTGAGTGGAACAATGGAAGGTGGGCCAGCATATGAAAGACTGAGAATGTCTGGATGAGACTGGATAACTTTGAAAAGAGGATTGGGCTCCATTCAAAGTGTAATAACCTGGACACCCTCAGGTAGCTACATTGTCCACCTCACTTAAGAAGAAGGACTTTGCTGATCTGCTCAGAAACACTCTTGTAATTCACTGTAATCCAGCTTAATGATAAGCTGGAGAAAAAACATTTAAAATGAAAAGACAAACATAATGCATGTTGAAAATTGCCCTATGACACAAATGTCATCTTGAAAAGTACTAAAACATCATGCAAATGTGGGTCACTAGCCTTCTTTGTGGGGACTACGCTGAGCATGAGCAAACAAGGCTTGCATCTCCATCTGAGTGGAGGCTCAGCCATAAATGGTTAAGTTAAATCAATGGCTTGGAAACATCAGGACTATTCTCCATCTGTTCTTCACAACCGCAATTAGATAAAATTAAATTAGCCGATATTTCTCCTCCAAGCAAACAGATTACTAAGCTTCCACTTAAAGCAGGTGATAATTTTCCAAGATTGCTACAGATGAGAACTGAAAACTACCATTTTCCCCTCCTGGTTATTTATAAAGAATAAAAGTGAACTGTAGAAAGTAATTGAAATATACTGAAAAATAGACAATAAAAATGACTCTAAAGTCTATTATCCAGAAAACATTAGTTAACATTTTGGTATACTTTCCATCTTTCTTCTATTTATATACGCATTTTTATGTTGTTGAGGCTACTCTATGCATATATAGCTATGTATTCTGCATTTTTATTATTTAAAATTACGTGAGATATTTTGCATGCCAATAAAACTTCTTCGTATCATTAACAACTACCTTGATTTACCACAATTTATGATTCAACCAATCCCTTTGGACACTAAACTTATAAGAATTTTCTTTAGAAAGATTGTGCAACTCTCCTAACTGCCAGTGTCTTCAGAACTGCAAATCAATTTTTTTTTTGATTGCTTAAGGCAAACACAGAATTAGGAAAGAGAACTTGGTCTCCATCCCCACTCTCTCTTAATCAGATAATGCATGCCTTACCAGATACAAGTGTTTTTGCATTTCTGAAGTTCTAGTACTATATAACTCCTTGAGAAAAGTGTAGCTTTAATGTAATTGCTCTGGATGATAGAATAGCTGTATGAATATTAATGCTTGGTTGGAGTGTTTAGAGAGACACTTAAACATAACCTCCTCCCCCTGCACTGAGCACGAACAAACAACATTATTATATGGCAAGCAGCAGTAATGTTCACCCAGCAACTTCACTAGGTCCCCAGGGCAATGGGAAGCAATGTAGGACAATGATGGCAGCAGGGGTGGGGACCCCTTTACCTAGCTCACAAGAATCTTGGGAAGCATCTCTGTGAAGGAGTTAGCTTCTCCAAGATAATGACGTTTATGCAAAGTTGTTTCAGAAACCTCTGTTAGATAAGCCATCTTATTTTCATTGCCTGGCCATCCCCCTCTTCAGGAACTGTTGGAAGGGCTGAGTTGTCAATACAAAATTAAATGTCATTTCCCCCCTAACTGGATCAGTAAATAAGAAATGCTGTCAAGACAACTATTTGAAAAATAAAATATTTTTTTAAATTATACCCTAATAATAATCTCAATACATACTTGAAAATTAAAACATTTTTTCCTTCATTTTAGAAGTAGCACATGCCCTTTTTTTTTTTTTCCAGTTTTTGGCTGGGGCTAGGTTTTGAACCTACCATCTCTGGTATATGGGGTTGGTGCCCTACTCCTTTGAGCCACAGGCACCACCCAGCACATACTCTTATAAAGAAGACTTAAGGCCTAGCCTGGTGGCTCATACCTATAATCCTAGCACTTTGGGACACCAAGGCAGTAGACTGCCTGAGCTCAGGAGTTTGAGTTCAGCCTGAGCAAGAGTGAGACCCTGTCTCTACTAAAAATAGAAAAACTAGGTGGGCATTGTGACAGCCACCTGTAGTCTCAGCTACCTGGGAGGCTGAAGCAAGAGGATCACTTTGAGGTTGCTGTGAGCTATGACACCATGGCACTTTACCCAAGGGTACAGAGTAAGACTCTGTTACCAAAAAAAAAAAAAAAAAAAAGACTTAAAAACATACAAATATAAAAAAGAAAATTAAAATCTCCTATAGCCTCACAAACAAGATATGCACTATATATGTTGATAGAAATGTTTATGGGCTTTTATCTACATAGTTTTTCCTCCACATAAGTGAAATCATATTCAATTTAAAATTGTATTTTACTTAATTTGCTAATAAACATTTTTAATATTTAGAATTCCTATGGGCATTCTGAATGGCTTTATTTGCATTTCTGAGCTTGCTGTGTTAGGCTGATGTGCAGTGACTATTCACAGATGAACTAATAGTAGACTGCAGCCTTGAACGCCTGGGCTCAGGTGATCCTCTATCCTTAGTCTTCTGAGCAACTGGGATTACAGGCATGTAGTACTATGCCTGGATTTCCCATTTCTTTTTAAATGCTCTGAAACGCTTGGTGACTTAGAAAAATACTCATATGTTGTCTCTGTCTCTTTCTTTTCTTTTTTCCTTCGCTATTTCATATTCCTTCCTTTGAAACCAAAAATCTCTGTGTTGAGCTCTGGATTCTTTTCCTCATTCCAGACCCAGAAACTCTGAATAACTGCTGGACCCTTCCCTCCGCTTGGATACCCTACTGGGCATTAAATACAAGACGTCAAATAGAAGCTTATTGCTTTCTCTCTCACCGCCTCTTCTTAGCCTTCTGCCAAAGATGCTCTCATTTCCCCACTCATCAGAAATCACAGTCGCCTCTGCCACCTCCCTCTGCTCCCCACGTCCAGTTATTTATAATTTTACAGACTCTCTTTCGTGATGTTACCTACACCTGTCTATGGGACAGGCTGGCACATTTAGCAAATAAAAATATAGGATGCCCAGTTAAAATTGAATTGCAGACAAATTAACAATTTCACTAATAAGCATGTCTTATAAAATATTTGCATAAAACTTACGCTAAATTTGTTTGCTATTTATATGAAATTCAAATTTAAGTGGACATCATGTATTTTTCTTTTTGGCAACCTTGCTCTCTTCTCCACTTTAGCTGTTTGTACTTTAACAATCCTCATGTGTACTACAAGCCACAGTTGCCTAATGGCCTGTCTCTCTGTTCAATCCATTAATCTTTACAAAGCACAACTCTAGGAATGTCATACTTTACTCGGAGGTTTCCCACTGCCTGGTTCCCCATGATGGCATTTAAACCATCCATAGGCTGGCCCTGGCAGGCCTTCCAAGCCTCATATTCACTGCTGCCCCATAGGGCTCTCAGCACCAGCTCAAGGGCTTGTCTTATGGTTACTAAACAGCCCCGTCCCCTCCCACTTTCCTTCCCCAGACCTCAGCTCACTCTCTCTTTTCCATTTAGAATTCCCTATCTCATTTGTCCAAACCCTCACTCCATCTTCACAAAGTCACCATCCTATGCTAGGCCCTTGTTATCACTTATCCTAACATTTGGTAGTCAAAAAAGTTGAAAATTGTCGATTTATACAGTTTGAGTTAATGTAGTAAAGGGTTTCCTAAGCAGTGCTTCCCAGCTTTACTGCCTTCTTCACATTCGTCATCTCATTCTATTCCACAAAAAGCTTCAGCAGAGACTGCCTAGCTAAAGCAATTTCTCACAAAAGTGTAGTCCTCTAACCTCATGCATGGAATCACCTCTGGGGCTTGTTAGCTCCAAGGCTCCATCCTAGAGCTGCAGCATTAGGATCCATCCAGAGAAGCTGGGACCTGGCACTGTGAACAAACTTCCCAGCTCAGTATAATTGAGAACCCCTGGCCGCACAGAAAAGTCTGCTCTACTCAACTGGCCCCTGACCACGCCACACACACTTCCATGTCTGGTGCCTCTAGAGCAGGTGTCCTCAAACTACCATCCACAGGTCACATGTAGCCCACCTAGGACATTTATCCAGCCCGCTGGGTGTTTTTGCCGCCACTGCCTGTCCTGCTTAGCAGCTGACTCATCCCAGAGCCCAGAGTCTGGCCCTCCCAATGGTCTGAAGGACAGTGAACTGGCCCCCTGTTTAAAAAGTTTGAGGACCCCTGCTCTAGAGGCTCATGCAGCACTTCCCACTTCCACCTACAAATTCTTTCTGGTCCTTCCAAGCCCAGTTCAACTTCTACCTCCTCCATGAATGTTTCCCTCCTTACACTAGAACGTCTACAGAAAAGAGTACTGGTGTTATTCATCGTCACTAACTACACGTTTGTCTTGCCAAATGTGACAAAACATTCCTCCAAGGCAAGGATTTTCTTTGTACCCTTAAAGAGAAATATCATGTTATGCTGTTACATTGCTAAATAAATAAATGCTGCATTAATACCCAAACAAGATCAATGGACACAAGAAGCTAACTAGCCAAAGATGAGAGTTTGATAGGGATGTATGGCAGAGTTCTCGATTAAAAAAAAAAAAGAAGAAAAGAAAAGAAAAAAAAAGATTTCATCTGTGACCAAGCATTTATGCCTTTACCTATACTTTAGGGAGAATGTATCGATAAAGCCTAATTCAACAGTGACAGGACTGCAAGTAGGATCTATGCCACATGAGCCAGGGGCTGCTCATACACCTTCTCCAGGGTTACTTTCCTTCCTTGGATAGGCTCTGGCCCATCCACAGTTGAAAAGAGTTTGCTCTAGTTGAGAGTCAGCCCTGGATCTATTCTAAAAGGACATGCAAACTCAACAAAATAGACCTATCTTCTTCCCTCCTCCTGCTCTGGCCCTGTTGACTCCCTGGTCACCTCTGGAAACTATTCCCTCTCCTCACCTCCCATATCCAATAAGCTCTCCCTTTCTCCCTCAACCTGATGTCTCTGGTCTCTGGTTCTTCTCACACTACATTACTCAAGGCATCACTATTCCTCCTAGGCCTCCCTGTTAGTTTCCATGCCTCTGTCTTTGTGGGATCCAAATCTTACTGTCACTCACCTTTCTATAATTCTCTCTGCAGCTGAGCGCCAGCCCTGTGCATTGGGAGTGGCAGGTTTGAACCCGCCCTGGATCTGCTTACCAAATAAAAAAATAAAACTCTCTCTGGACCACTCATCCCAGCAAAATAATGCCTCACTCTGGTCTATGGGGCCTTTTGCAGCCTGGCCTCTGCTTTCCTTTCAATTCCATTCAGTCAACAGTCCCCGCTGCCTTCCAAGCACTGGGTCATGGCACATGAAATTAAAGGGCCTTGGGCTCACAGGAGAGAAAGGTGAGTAAACACACAATTGATGCAGAGTACTGGACTTAACAGAAATGTAGGAGGCCCTCAGAAGCTCTTAAGCAGTTAGTGGCAATTCTTTCAAGGGGGAGTGTAGAACCAGAGCTATAGTTAATGCTCTAGATCCAGGGCTCTTTTCACTATTTAATGAAGCCTGGCCAAAAGATTTCTGTCTGCCCAACAGAATGAAAGAGAGAAGAAAAAAAAAAAAAAGACAGAAAAAAAACCCCACAAGATACAAAACAGTCCATCATTAAAATATAAATTAAGTATTAAAATGCAAAACTCACAGAAGTTACTATAGGGACACTAAATCACACAGTGAAACAAGATCATATACATACTGCACTTGTAGACACAGACACAGGGAGATACTCAACACCCCAGCAAGCCCTGATGCTAGCTGGTAAGTCACACAGTGAAAGAATACCAAGACAATGACTCACGTACAGATGCTAATAGTACCATTTGGGCAGAGGTAAAATGTTACCTATACCTTTTTATTCTGATACCTATAAAAATAAGAAAATTACTTTTAAAAACCTAGTGAATAAAATATACATGCTAAAAGGTTTAATTTATTTCAAGGAGCTAAGGATTTAAATTTCATAAGTGGTTAAGTGATTTCTAAGAGAATTCCGAAAGGAGATAAAGAGGATGTCATGTCACAAATTAAGGCAGAGAGAACAGCAGAAGGGAAAAGAGATTTCTGGTCTGCTCTCTGTCCTCAGGGGATATTGTCTGGGTTTATGGGACTATGTTTTAAACTGTAGGCTGCAGTAAGGTCAAGAAAGCAATTTAGTGGTTTGTGACAGTCAATTTTTTTTTTTAATGAAAGAGAATAGAATCTAATAAAAAACATCAGACTACATTTTATATAGCAAGAAAAACTAGTTTTAGGTATAATTGTGTGTACACTTGTGTAGTAGTCTGCAATATAATATGCATTTCATATGGTGGGTTGCAGTCATAAAAGTTTGAAAACACTTTTGTATAGAGGACTTTCATCAGAAAGGACTTTATTTTTAACACATACTAAATATACTCAGTTATGAGTACTGACCCTTTTTTTCTCATTCTTGAAGTCTGTGCTAAAATTAAACAGAGACTGTGAGTAGAATATTAGAGCTGGAAGGAGGTAGCAAATGAGCAGAATGTAAATGAGTGAGCTGATAACAAGAGACTACAGAGCAAAGGAATGAGATGGATGAGCGCTGGCCTTCTTCCTAAAGTCTTTTTTGCTTGTGAAAACTAAGGGTTCCCTGGATATTTTCCATCCTCTCTGGAGCAATGGATACACACGAGCTGCTCACTGCTCATCCAGTGACCCTCTACCACACCTGCATTCTCTCTATGGCAATGGTCATCATGCAGAGTGACGGTTATCTTTCTAACGTCAGCTCCCTCTACTTACACCAACTCCCTGGAGGCTGCACTACTGTCACAGAGATGCTATAACCACACCTCTATGACTGAAAGACAGCAGGTGTTCAATAAATTTTGATTGAACTGAAGGGCATCGACAGACAATAAAGATGCAGTTATAATGTCCATTTGACACCTTTGCAAGCACAAACTGATTTCAGTCCATTGAGTGAAAAAATATTCTAATTAGAGAAAAACAACAACAACTCTAAACTTTAAATTTATAAGGAACATACAGCTTGGAATCTTAATTTTCTTGGCCAAGAAGTTAGGTTGGCTCAAAGGACTCATCTTGTCCTTTTACAGAATAAAAGCCTTTTGAAATGTTACAGTTTATTTAGGACATTGAACTTGGACCTACTTTTTGGATCCAACCTGGCTCCTGGGGACACATTGGAGAAGCTTTTTCTAGTCTGGGAAGCTTAAGGGCAACAACCATTTTGAAGCCAAAGCTGCTGAGCTATTTCAGAACTCCCATCCACACTGCTAATTGGAGCAGGCCGTATGCCCAGGAGGGCCCGAAGCAGAGGACTGGATTTAGAGAAGCAGTTGATTGACCAAGGAAATCAACAATAAATCAGGCCTTGGTTGCTTCCCCACACAAGAAGCCCAGGCTGAGGGAAAATGAGAAGGAGCTAGGAAGTAGTTGTTTTTCTTCCTCCTCTTTGGTTCTGTCATACCTCCATGTCTGGGTCTAGGTATCCAAACCAACTCCTAGTAGGTAGCTGTTGGGTGTGTCATTAAGGATGTCCTGTGCATAAGTAGGTAAGGATGATGGTGCTGGTCACAGGGTCACATTCTTTGGAAAAGTATATGGTGTGTTATCAGTGAGGAGATAGGTGAAAATCACCCTATGACAAGGGGTTAATTCAAACATCCCTATACCTAATGCCATGTGAAAGTCCTCTTTATCAAGGACACTGATGAGTACTAAAGGTAGAGACAAAGGCCCTTTCCCTTCAGACATATTAAAGCAATGGCTTTTACCTCCATATGTTCTATTCCTAATACATGGTCAAATCTCACTTCTCTATTATAAGGGTTCAAGGGACAGAGTAACTCTGGTTTGCAGAGTTCAATAGATACCATGAACTCCAGAACACTTATCTTAGCACACAGATTCAGCCTCAATCCCCACTCAGTCTGCATCCCAGTCTCCCTCTGACCATCTGCCAGCATATGCTGAAGGAATATAAATCATCCTTGGTTTAACTTGAGCAAAATGTAATCAAGAAGGCCAGTTGGCTCGGGGCCAGGGGAGCAAGAAGGAAGCTGCATATCATGTACTCCAGTGAAGCAAGAACAAAGTTTAGGCTTTCTAAAAAAAAAAAAAAATAATACTAGTGATGTCTCTACGTAGTTTGAATCTCAAGTCTAACTTTAGTATAACTTAATTTCTGCCTCAGTTTCCTAAGAAATCATATGCTAAAGATAAAATGTATCTACAGTGTCTAGCAGAGTGTGACGACTTCATGGGCCAATCCACTAATTATCATTAGGACTAAAATGTTTTGCAAATTAATCAAAGAGGCTTTGAAGTCAGAAGAACTCCATGGTGCTGGCTTCATGGACTTCATCTAGCCATGAAGAAATTTCTTTAATCTATCTCTCTCACTCTGGAATATTAGAGCTTCCTCCTTCCAGCTCTAATATTCCACTCACATTCTCTGTTTAATTTTAAACTCTCTTGGTCTCTTCTACAAAATGGGGATAATAAAACCATTTCATAGGATTACTACAAGGATTAAATGAGAATCTGTATGTCAGGTGGTTAGTACAGAGCTGATGACCCTAAACGGTGGTTATTATTGTGATGATGGCTTCCTGCCTCGGAGATACAAGCCCCCCAGTAAAGACGTTCTTTGTAGTTACCTCAAGCAATGAGACATATTTCTCAAAAGCCAAGGATGTTCAATGTCCCAAATACCAACATGACCCCCAGTTCAGGCCACCATCAACTTGTCCCTAGGTAACATGTCTCCCTGCCTCAGGCTTCCCCCTTCAATCCATGCTCCAACCTGCATCTACTGCCATCTTTCTAAAATACAAATCTGATTGTATCCCTTCTCCTGCTTTGGTTCCCTTGAATAAGATCCAAATCTCTTGATGTAGCTTCTAGAGCCTGCCATGATCTGCCTCATGCTTAGCTCTCTCCGCAGCCTCATCTCTCACCATGTGCCTTCTTGTTCTGTGTGTTCCAGCCATTCTCAATTTTTAGGTTTCAGTATAGGCAGAGGAAGACTTCGCACTTGAATACTGGGTTAGATACTCATTCCACTGTACTATAAATGTCTCTATTGGTTCTTCTCCCCCACTAGTCAAGTCCCTTGAGGACAAAATGCATTTTGCACAAAGCACTCAAACACCTGTATTTGTCTGTCAAACAGATAAGTGGATGGCCCTCCAACAGCATCTGACCCTGCCCTGTGGGTAAATCTCTGGTTGAAAGTAGCAGTGGCATTTAGCTGTCTGTAAATAAGCCAAATCCAAGTACCAGAAGGTGTCAGTCAGTTCGGCAAAGGCAACACCTACCTAGGATGGCCACCACCTCATCATCCTGGATCACCTCCAGGGAGCCGGAGACCACAAAGCAGAGGCTGTCAACACTCTCTCCTGCATGGTAGATGAGGTCCCCCGGGGCGCAGTGCACTGTCTGGAACTCCATGGCCAGTGCCCGCAGGCAGCCATCACTGGCCAGCCGGAAGGCTGGGTGCTCCTTGAACACCTTACGGTTCAGATGCACACAGATGTCAGCTCTCATATCCTTGGGGCAGATCTGCAGCACCTGGCCAGTTATAGGAAGAAAGAGTGTGAGTGTCTTCATTGCAACCAATAGCCTCAGCACTGCAGGGACAGAAGCAACACTTACTAGGTCAGACTGCACTGTTCTAGCTGAAGTACCTGAGCTGGCAGAACTTACATTCTTGGGAGAGAGACCGTGTCCAAAGAAGTCTGTGTTCAATGCCCAGGACAGGGGTAGGAAATTATGTGGGACTACTGTAGACTTACAGACTAAAAGGTGACATTTAAGTTAGCACTTGAAAATTATATCATAGTGAGCCACATGGAAGGAGCACATTGAAGTAGGATTGCAAACAAAGGTTCTGAAGGGGCCTGAGCAATAGCCAGTACAAATGAGGGCAAAGGGGTAGGTGGTGCGGCTTAGAGAGAATACCCAGCACCAGAAACTTCCAGGCTATAATAAGTATCTGATTTTATCCTGAGAGTCATGGGGAAACACTGGAGGATTTTTGAGAAGGGGAACACAGTATGGCCTGATAGAAGAGGCTCATCATAGCTACAGAGTGAGGTTAGAGATCCCTAACCATAGGGTGGCAAGAGTCGGGGGTCAAGAAATCCGGTTAGGTCACTCCTGCAGCTGTCCAAGTGAAGGGTGAGGGAACTTGAACTGGGATGTTGGGAATGGAGACAGTGGTCAAATTCAGAATATATTTTAAATGTAGAACTGACATAATCTGATGATAGAATGGATATGAAATATTATCTTTAAAAGATACCAAGTAATATACCGAACAGGCATTGCCAAGCACTTTAGAATCATTTATTCATTTGATACTTTTGGTACACCGGGCATTGTTCTAGGCTCTGAGGATGTAAAAGTGAAAAGATAAAGGATAAAAGCCCCTGCCCTCAAGTAACTTACCATCAAGTAGGAGGAGACAAATAATAAGCAAAATAAAATTTATTGGTAAGTACTAAGCAGAATAAAATAAGCATAGGAAAGATTGGGAAGAGTTGTGATTTTACATTTGAAAATATTATGTGCATTAGCTAATTTAATCTTAACAGACCCTTATGATGTAAGTGCCATTACTGTGCCATTTTACTGATGAGGAAACTGAGGCCCAGGAAAGAAATAACTTGCCCAAGGTTGTACTGCCAGAAAATGGCAGAGCTGGGATCTCAAACTAGGTAAGCTGACAGAATGGCCTACATTAAATCCTAACCAATTTTTAAATTAGACAGCTACCCAAAACAAATGGGCTGGTAATTTGACTTGTGGCATCTTGGCAGCATGTTGGAATTCAAGCAAAAATGGGAACCATAAGAGGCAAGCAAGTCTTATCTCCCGAAGAAATAAAAAATTCCCAGGTTCTTCCAGAATTAGAATTATTTCCCTAATATACATTTTTACAAAAAAGACATTGCATGGCCCGTACATAGCAAGCATTAAGTAATACAACAGGGTACCCCTAAATGAACTTTTCCAGGGAAAGCGAGAGTATTTGTAAAATGATGTTTTCTCCCATCCAAGCTTGTGAACAAAGCTGGGGTCATAAAATCAAACTGGTTTGGTGAAGATAGTTTCCTTGAGGCACTGGGTACTTTCTCACCCCTGCTACTCTCCCTTAGAACAAGCCATTTGCCTCTGTATTTGAAGCTTATTCCTTGATTTGAAAGTACCTTAGCCTCCTTCAAAGCCCAGTTTGAATCTAGCCTTGCCCTTGCTGGCTTCACTCATCCCTGACCCTCTCAGGGCCTCTGATGTTCTGCATGGAAGCACATCAGTAGAAAAAGGTCAAATAGTTGAAATCTCAGCTCCTTCCCCTCCAGGTGACACTTCAGTTTCTCCTGTAAAATACAGACCACTAACACTGACTTGTGAGGATTAAACAAAACTACATTTAATAGCACACTGCTTGGGACAATGCTGGACCCCATCAGGATATTCCACAAACACAGGTCCCTTCCCTCCGAGTGCCTCTGTTTTCTTACTCTGGGGTTACAGGATTCCCAGGAAGTGAGCAAACTCTCCACAAGTGAGGACGGAGAACTGACCAAGGCACAGAGGAAGATTCAGAACACCAATGTTTGGACAGAGCTCTTGCTAAATATTTTCATCCATAAGGCTCATTAAAAGCAAGACTGCTACAGAAATGCAGCTGGAATTTGGGTTCTCTTCTCCCCAGGCAGATCACTAGGAAGTGGGGAACACTCACATGTCATGGCACAACCGTGCCTGGTAGTTTAGAACCAAGATTTATTCTCCAGGTGAGTTCACCTTTAAATATTTGGTTTCCCCTGGGCTGGACTTGTCGGCAGAGGTGCTAGAGAATAAGGCCTTGGCACAGGGACAGTGTTTTACTCACGGGCACTGTTCCCAGAGCCAATGGAGAGTGCAGCGTGAGGTGAGGGAACCCAGTGTGGAGAAAGCGCAGACTGTCACAGTCATTGGTTGTTTCCACAGTTCATCCGCTGGCCCTGCATGGAGGTGGGGAGGGTGTCTAGAACCCTTCTGTCTGAAGGAGGGTCTCAGTGATGAGACCCTGCAGCCTTCCTGGGCCACCTTCCCCACTGCTTGGTTCTGAGGAGAGACCGTGTTTGCTATTCCTTGAGGGCCTCTACAGCCACAGGAAGATGTCACTATGGAGTTCCCCCAGGCTCTGCAGGACAGTCATGAGTAAGAAAGGGGCTTTAGGATCAGGCAGATTTGGATTCAAGTCCCAGCCTCAGCACTCATTAGATGCACAAACTTGAAGCAACTTAGCTCCTCTTCCAGAATCTTCATTTTTGAACTTGCACGTAGTATTCTTCTGAGGATTCCATGAGCTGTTTTGTAGGAAGCCCTGACACATGTCTGGCACACACAAGTGCTCAACGTCTGTGAGCTCTCAGTTTGGATGTTATCACAGCAGCAGCAGGTCATCAGAGGGAGGCTTCAAAGTCCCAAGAAGGTCATAGCTGAAAGGGCCTCGGGTCATCTATTCTTAAGGGTCATCTAGTTTCCATGTGTTACATAGAAACTGAGGTTCATAAGTGATGTGCTCAAGGTTGCCAGCTAAGTACTAGTAAAAACTGGAGGATACCACCCCACCCCCAGTCTGACTCCCCTGCCCATCACTGACATTCTGACCTAGAATGGAGAGTAGGGGAAGCCAGGGAGAGGATGGGACCACAGGTCTGGTTCTATCCCCAGAATTTGCCTGCCACAAGCTCCTGTCAGGAAGAAACAGTCACCACAAGCCAGGCTGGGCTCTGCAATGAGTCGCCACAGCTGAGTTCAAGGCTCTTTCCTCTTCCATCTGGACCAGGACCTGGGGCAAATCCCAAAGCCCTCCAGGAAAGCAGGACCACAGGGAAAGGGAAGAGAAGGCAAATGCTGACGGTGCTGTCTCCCATGGGCAGCCACCCAGCCCAGCCCTACAGTGAGGGTGGGGAAGGGCTTCTCTCCAGACAACCAGATTTACAAAGGCATCCTGGAGCCTGGGAAAAGGAGCCCCAGGGCAAAGAGATCAAAGTTCCTTTCTGCTCCATCAGCTGCCAGGAACCCACAGAACCTACAGGCATTGTTGAGAGAGTAGAACAGAAACAACAGGAGCAGATGGGGCAGGTGATTGGCAAAGCCTGGGACTAAGTTCATTCAGTTCCAGCTGATGCCCTCTTCACTTAAGAAACGAGAACAACTCCATTTGGACTCATCCTTCCTCCCTCTAGTACACATTTTAAAAAAAAAAATTTTAAGTAATAGTAGGAGAAGGACAAGCTTTGAAGTCAGACAAAACTATATTCAAATCCTGGGTTTGTCATTCTTTGCTCTGAGGCAGTAAGTGAAATGAGTTTGGCCTCTCATCCTATCCCTTCAGCAGGCTAACAACAGCTCCCTACCAGAACTGTTGTGGCGCCTAAGTGAGGCACTAGTACAGGGCCAGGCACATAGGAAAAGCACAACAAATATTGGTTCTTAATGCATGTTCTAGAAATGGGAGCAGGGCTGTAGGGATGTTGTTATCACAGCAGTCAGTCAACAAAATTCCTTTTAAGTTCAAGATCAGTTAAATTCAGTTCAATTTTTCCTTTTAAATTGTCAGCTCTCAACTGACTATTCTGATGGAGGAAGAGTAGGAAGATGGATAGCTGATCCCAAAGCCAGCCAAATTGGCATTGAAAGTGTCATTAGGTATTTCTGCAACAGTGTTATCATTCTAACAGTGAAAATAATCAGTATGTCCTGAGTAATTACAGGTTAAAGGAAAGGAGGAGGATTGAAAAGACTGAGAAGCAGAGAAAAATAGATCTAGGATTAAATCTTTGCTTACAGAAAACATACAAAGAAGATAAGGCATAAATAATAAAAGGTCCATTGTATCATTTCTAGTATCATCAATTTTATTCACTTTACTGCAATTCATCTAGAATGCAACTCAAAGAACAACAGAAATTTATCACCATCTCCATTTTATAAGTGAGAAAACGGAAGCTTACAGAGGTATCTAACTGATGCTCTGACCACCTCAATTACTGATTAAGTCATAAGCCCTTGTTTGGAGTTTCCTGACTTGTCTGGTCAATAGAATTACATAGGTACTTGTTAAAAATCTGCCCCCATCTCCTCAAAGTTCTCATTCCATAGATCTGAATATAAGTGGGGATTTCGGAACCAGAAGCAAGATGGGCAGCTGGACCAGTGAGAACGTGTGGCTGTGCCCCTGGGCTTTCCCACTGGTGTCCCTCCATGAGCTACAAGTGCCTTGATGGAGCCCCAGCCCTGCCCTCGAAGCTTAGCTGAGGGCTTCTTGAAGGAAGAATTTCAGCTCAATTTGGCTGAACTGAGCCAACTACAGTTTTCAGAGCTAGTGGGCCTCATCTACCATCCTATGGGGGCCACATTGCAGCTATGTGACTCATGACTACCAGGGCCCCAAACAAGTGCTCTTCCTGGGGATGTATGTTTGGCACGGCTCAGACAGGGGAGCCCTTTGGGGAAGTGAGCATGGTCCAGGACTGGTTGGGCACTGGGGAGGCCTGTGATGATCCCTCCCCTAGAGCACCCTATACAACTGGTGCTAGGACTGGGGTGCCCACAGTCAGAAGCGAGTGGTGCCAAATTCTCCAGAAATAGGGCTTTTTTTAGAACCTCTGTGGACAACCTGAGATCTTCTTCCATTACTGCTTTGTCCACAGTCTGTGTCTACTGCTCTTCCTGACTCCCAGTGGGAGTAGCCTCACCCCAGCTGAGCTGCCCAGCAAGCAGCGAGAACAGCTTCTTGGGATCTGTGATGCTGCCCTTTTCTGGCAAGTGCAGCTGCTGGGGGTGCAGCTGGTGGTGGCAGTGGGGTGACTGACAGAGGTCTCTGTCAGGTCTGATGCCAGAGGTCCAGGTGGAGGGGCTGCTGGATCCCTCTCCCTATAACCTACAGGCCAATAAGGGCTGGAAGGCAATGGCCAAGGACAGACAGAATGAGTTGGAGCTGCTGTCCCTGCTATCAGAATGAGTACCCCATGGGCCAGGCATAGGACATAGTCAAGGCCTCCAGGTCATCCTGAGCAAGCAGATGACAAGATACCTGCTGGACCAGAGCCAAAATGTCCTCCTGGGCTCCCCGGTTGCTGGGAAATATGTCCTTTGATCAAACCAACCTGCTGTGGCAGTTTTGACACCACTCCAGTTCGCCCTCCTGAGTCCTGATTTTTCACCTTCCTTTGGGCATTGCCCCTTTGTGATATTTCACTCCACAGAGAATCAGTAGAAGGTGGGCTTTGTTGCACTTGCAGACGGCAATCCATCATTCTTTGGGAAACTCTTTTTAGTGAAGGATGACCTAGACAGTGACTTCTAAGGTCATATTTGATGATTGAGAGGAAATATTTTGCTAGGATCCCAGCCCATCCTTACAGAACAGCTTCCTGCTGCTGACCCCTTCCCTCATAGGACCAGGACAAAGCATGGGATGTGATATTAAAAGAGAACTAATTACAGGAAGCTAAGGCTGGACCAGAGGCAGAATTTAGTGTAGTGGAGTTGGAAAGATTAGGATTTTCATCAACTTTGATTGACTTGTGAATTTTATGATGGACAAACTAGCCACGGGATGCCTCATCTGTAAAATGGGGGTGCCTATTCATGGGTTGTCATGAGGATTAACTGAGATGACACTGGTTGTGCCTTGCGTAGGCCTGGCGCGCGGTTACTCAGTCCATACTCTTCTCCTTGCAGTCTTATATCTGGTTTGGGGAGTCACTGCCAGCACTACAAGGGAAGCCTCTTTCTACTCTGAAAACCTTGCTACAGAAGATCCTGGGCTTCCACCTATACCAGGGTGATGGACAAATTCTTGCCCTGCCAGAGATGGACCAGTGATTTTATAAAAACACAGTTTGAGATTTTTTCAGTTTAAGCATTAAAAGCTCCTAAACCCTTAAAAAAAATAAGAAAGAAAGAAAAAGAAACTTGGGATTTTATTTTTAATGACCACACTGTGGGATTCTTGTTAGGGTTAAGACTTGGATGAAATGAGCAAGGCAACAGAATTGGCCACATATTGTAAGAAGATGACCAAAAAAAAAAAAACCACCTCAATAATCAAGACAAATCATGCCATTATTTTTACAAAAATAAAGTTCATGCAAAAAATCTATAATGAACAAAATATCAAAAGTTTGAACAGAGCCCAGATCAGTAATAGAGTGCTGAAAACTGTTACTGGAGCCTGAGGCAAAAGGAAAATCAGAAATACTGGTCACCTTACTCTCGTCAGGGACCTGAGTCTCACCACCATTTAAGTTTGAGAAATCTTTCCTAAGACTTCTGGTTCTTCTCTTTTCCAGAAGTTGTACCCTGCCTTACCAATTTCTTAAATAATGGCTCCTAGACTGATCTTGGAGTAAGGCTTATCTGGAAGCAATCAAAACCTCTGGAGGCAGGACCTGGGAATCCAGCCCCCCCAGTGGTGAATTCTGAACATAGGCAGCTTTGAGCAACACTGTCCTAGAAGAGTCTCAGGCCCCACAGGGAAAGGCAAAAGACAAGGGGTTTACCTGCACTCCTTGCCCTCCTTACCTTCTCTGTGTCGATGCCTCTGGACATGGACCAGGTGGACACTATATAATCCATGACTCGCTCACTCAATCCTTTCGGCACCTGATAGAGTTTCAGGAAGTCTCGAACACTGTTGAGCATCTCATGGTACCTGTTGGTGTTGGCGTACATCTGCTGGAAAATGGTCGTCACATTCCCGAAAATGGTGGCATAGAGCAGTGCTAGAGGTGTGGAGGAGGAGCAGAAGAAACAGCACATGAGTGTTCCCTGAGCCAGGGTCCTAGAATGTCCAACTTGTCCAGAGCAGGCCAATGGCCAGAGATGCCCCTCCCCAGTACAAAATGTCCTGACTCTTCTCAGGAGATCCTCATGTTTAGAGCCTTTGGGGAGTGGAGGCCAATAGTGTTCTAACATCAGGCCACTAGGACAAATGAGCAGGATGTAGGGCCAGTGTGAATGGAGCTGGGGCACAGCTGGGGCCTCAGCTAGGACACACAGCAGTTGTGTTTGGCAGGCAGGAGTATAACTGCACTGCTTCGTTTTATATTTGTCACAAATGTCTAAGCCATGCCTGAGGCACCAGTCACACACGTGCGTAATGTGCTCCATTCCAAACCTATCAATCAGCAAATATCTTTATAAAGCTCTGCTATGTCCCCTACTGGGGACAAGATGGTGAATAAGACACTCAGACCCAGATCTCACAGAGTAAACTATGGGGCAGCCAGGCGTGGTGGCTCACGCCTGTAATCCTAGCACTCTGGGAGGCTGAGGTGGATGGACTGCCTGAGCTAACAGGTTCAAGAACAGCCTGAGTCAGAGTGAGACCACATCTCTAAAAATAGCCAGGTGTTATGGCGGGAACTTATAGTCCCAGCTACTTGGGAGGCTGAAACAAGAGTATTGCTTGAGTCCAAGAGTCGAAGAATGCTGTAAGCTATGACACCATGGCACTCTACCAAGGGTGACCAAGTGAGACCATCTCAAAAAACAAATAAACAACAAAAAAAATGGGGCAGGAAGGACAGACCCTGAATACATAATCACAAATAAATACTGGCAAGTCTGGAGAGGGCAATGAAGGATGTCATATCCTTGTTTTGCATTGAATTGTTAATACAACAATCTGCTTCACTACGATGGCTCCTGGGGTGGGGGGAATACATGGCTTTGATATGGGGAGAATAAAATTAGGTCCCCTTGGAGATGTACCAAGTACATACTATGCTCCTTTAACATTAGCATCATGAAGAAAGACCATAGGTCATCACAAAACCCCACATTCTTTCTCCAAATCTCATTTGCTCCTGAATGTGGGACTCAAGAGCTACCCTTTCCAGGAAGCCTTCCCCAATACCTTTCCCATCCATTTGTCACCTTGAGGGAATCACTATAGTCACCTGATGAATAAAGGAAGTAATTCAAAGTGACCATAGTGATATCCAGCAATGAGATATGTAGCACTTTTTCTAAGATGAGTTCATGAAGTTATTGCCTGACCTCATGCATGTGTTTTACAGAGTTGTATAACCATCACCACAATCTAAGTTTAGAATATTTTCATACCTCCAAAAGAAACCCTATATCCATTACCAGTCATTCTCTTTCCCCCCCAACCTCCTAGACCTAGGCAACTGCTAATCTACTTTGTTCCAATAGACATGAATATAAATCAAAATTACATACTACGAGGCCTTCTGTGATTGCTTCTTTCACATAATGTTTTCAAGGTTCATCCACATGAACACCTATCAGTATTTTATTCCTTTTATTGTTGAATAATACACCATTGTGTGGATATTCCACATTTCATTTATCCATTCATTAGCATTTGAGTTGTTTCTGCTTTTTTTTGGCTATTATGAATAATGCTACTACATACATTCATGTACAAGTTTTTGTGGGAACATATTTTTGATTCTTTTAAGTCTATACCTAGGAGTAAAATTACTGGATCATATAGTAAGTATGTTTAATGTATTTGGTAAACTGCCAAACTGTTTTCCAAAGTAGCTATAGCATGTTACATTTGCAACCAAAAGTAATGAGCTTTCCCAGGGCTCCACAGCCTTATCAACACTTGCTACTATCATTTTGGGTATCAACATCCTAGTGGGTATGAATTGCCATCTCATTGTGGTTTGCATTTCTACAATGGCTAATGATGTTAAAGCACCTTTTCCTGTGCTTATCAGTCATTTATATATCTTCTTTGGAGAAATGGCTATTCATATCTTTGTCCATTTTTTCAGTTGGGTTGTTTGTCCTTCATATGTTCTAGATACAAATCCCTTATCAGATATAAGATTTACAAATATTTCCTTTTATGTCCTGGTTATCTTTTTACATTCTTGATGGTATCAGTTGCAGCACACAATTTTTTAGCTTTGATATCATTCTTATTTTCTTTTGTACTCTTTTGACTGGTGTCTTTCATTTAACATAATTGTTTTGGGATTCACCCATGTTTTATGTGTATCAATAGTTTATTCCCTTTTTAAGTAAGAAAAGCAAACATTTTATCTTGAAATAATTAGAAAGTCTCAAGAAGTTGCAGAGATAGTAGAGATTCTGTATACCCATTTTTGGTGGCAGTTTTTGGGTGGGGCCAGGTTTGAACCCACTACCTCTGGTATGGGGCTGGTGCCCTACTCCTTTGAGCCACAGGAATTGCCCAAGATTCTATATATTCTTCACTCATCCAGTTTCTTCTATTGATTACATGTTACAAAACCAGAAGACTGACATTGCTATAAAGTATCTGCATAGTTCTGGGCTGTTTATTCACGTGTAGATTCACAAAACCAGCACTATATTCAAAATACAGAACTCTTATATCGTCACATTGTCTCATTATGCTACCCCTTTATGATCACACTTCCCCGGCAACCACAAGTCTTTTTTATTATGTCATTTTAAGAATGTTACTGAAATGAAACCATACAGTATGTGATCTTTTAAGATTGTCTTTTTTTCCACTTAGCAACACACCCTTGAGATTCATCTAAGTTGTTCCATGTATCAATAACTCCTTTTTATTGCAAATACTATCCTGTTGTATGGATATACCATAATCATTTCTTTCAAATAATCTTATTCAGGCTTAGCTGTCAGTATGGGAGGAAAAAAAATAAATGTATGGATCTAGATGTAAAGGAAGGTCTCAGGATGCAAATCCACCTGAAGACAATTGTAAACAAGGAAGAAGAAAGGGTACTACCAGCTCTGGGAAGGGTCTGGGGAGTGTTGTAAATCTAAACAAAAGGTATACATATGGCTTGGCACCTGTGGCTAAGGTGGCGGGTTCAAGTCCAGCCAGGCCCACCAAACAACAATGATGGCTGCAACCAAAAAATAGCTGGGCATTGTGGCAGGTGCCTGTGGTCCCAGCTACTTGGGAGGCTGAGGCAGGAGACTCACTTGAGCCCCGGGGTTGGAGGTTGCTGTGAGCTGTGATGCCACAGCTCTCTACCCAGGGTGACAGCTTGAGGCTCTGTCTCAAAAAAAAAAAAGGGGGGGGGGGGATACATATGGTAGTGAAGGTCAGTGAAACCAAGCAGGTGGGACTGGAGCGGAGGGGACAGGTATATTCACTGGGTACGATGCATGCTATCTAAGTGATAGGCACACTTAACCTTGACTCAAATTGTGCAAAATCAATTCATGTAACCAAAACATTTGTACTCCTGTAATATTCTGAAATGTTAAACAAAAGGAGCCAGATAAAAAGCATTAGTAGTCAAAAGCCTGAATAATGCAGACACTAGCTCTCCTAGGCTTATAAGTGACCTCAAAAACAAAGAGGTCAAAGTTCCTGTCTCCTTATGCCAATAATGACACCCAATGTGCTCAGAACCATCCTTCCAAGATTCTTATTTCCAGTGAATCTGACATTAACTCAGAAAACCTATATAGCAGTCCTGCCTTCAGCTTTTTTTTTTTTTAATCTATAATGAACCAAGGGTCATGGGCAAAGGGTAGAGGTGCCTTTCTTAGGATGGCTTTCAGAAAATTAATTTAATCTTGAGCTTAAAACAATAGTTACATCAAATCAATACAGTAAGAATAGCTCTCTTGTCCATGATCTGAGAACCGGACAGCAGACCAGACAGTCCAAGTAGTGATGCCAAAATCATTTACTGCTCAGGGCTGCCCCCATTCCAGCCTCCTTCTGAAGCACCCTGGATGGTTTAAGGGTTCTCAGGAGCCCTTATTCAATCATTACTATTATGAAATATTATATTAAAAACATTTCTCTCAATGCCCCTTTCCTAATTTCATATGAAGTGGAATTACATGTTTTTCATGTGTACAACATTTTATTTGATATACAGAAAGCATTAAACTCTTAACTACTCAAAACCTAACAGGGGGACAAGATGTAGAAGTCCAGCTGTCGCCTAAATAGATATAAGAGTGTTAAGTAGAGAGGGAAAGGAGGGGGCTTGTAATGTCGCTGTCGAGAGGGTAAAAAAGCAAAAATGAACCTCCTAGTGCAGAGGGTGCTCCAGATGGCTCCAGATGTGGATTTACTGAGTCTTTCTATTTGGGGAAAGTAAAAAGACCTCTTTCTACTCGGAGGCAAAATGCTAATTTAGATAAGGCTTAGAGTTTATACTGTGTCATAGCAAGAGCTCTGGGTCCCAACCAAAGGAAGAAAAATAGTATAGTGTTCTCTGGCATTTAATTAGAAATAGCTATGTGAAATTTGTAAGAGAGACAGCAAAAGTTTTTATTTTCTTTTTTAAAAATTAGTGTTTATTTTTATCTACATTATATATACAATTTAAGGAGTTAAATGGCCATGACATTTTACAAAATCTTCAGTCTCTTAGTCCCTTCTTTCTTCCTACTCGATGTTCTATTCTGCAGAAGCATCAACCTTCACTTGTTTTCCTATTTATCTTCGTATTAAAACATCATGCTTAAATTGTTATGTCCTGATATTTTGCTTGAGGTATTATCCATTGATCTCAGAGAATTTAGCTCTTTCCCCTCACCTCTAGCCTCACTCATTTCTCACACATTTTTTCATTGCCCCATCCTCCCAATTGCCTCGTCATTGTTAGATCAATCTGTGTTTACATTACTACAACCATGTGAATGCAATTCACAGTTGAATGGTGGAACCATGTAGTACATTGTGATCACTTTTCCTTCTCTACAATGTTTTCTTTTCCTTGTAGTTATTATTAACTGGCCTTTGTCTTTTTATTTGCTTAGTTTACTTATCACTCTTTTGACTTTACATTTCCCACAGATAAATAAATCTCTTCTTAATATATACAAAGCCAGTCAGAGTAGCTCATGCTTGTAATTTCAACGCTTTGGGAAGCCAAGGCAGGAGAATCAATTGAATTCAGGAGTTTGAGCCAGCATAGCAAGATCCTGTATCTATGAAAAAATTTAAAAATTAGCCAGGCATGGTGGTGTGTGTCTCTAGCCTTAGCCACTCAGGAGTCTGAGGCAGGTGGATCGTTTGAACCCAGGAGTCCAAGGGTACAGTGAGCTACGACTGTATCATTGCACATCAGTCAAGGCTGCAGCATGAGACTATTTCAAAAATGAAAAATAAAGTAATTTTAAAGTTTTCTTCTCTCTGCTTGGTCTTTGCTTCCACATTTGTGTACACATTAGTCACTTTTCATATTAGAAATATATGATAATCCTTAGGTGCCTGCTCATATTTAACAGTGGGGTGTCAGAAAACTGATTAAAAATGAATGAAGGTGGTCAACTATGCAAATTCACTGTATGGTTACCTGGCTTGAGTTTGTGTTGAAGAACTCATGATGTCATCAACTTTAGGATTCTCTTTTGGACTACTCAAGAGTCCACAGAGAGAAAGGACTCAATCTACTGTCAGCATTCAGCCATCAAATAAGAGAGGCAAACTTTGAAGACATCAACATTCAGTGTTTGAATTTTCCTTTTTCCTTTTTTTTTTTTTTTTGGCTGGGGCCAGATTTGAACCTGCCACCTCCAGTATATGGGGCTGGTGTCCTACTCCTTTGAGCCACAGGTTCCACCCTTGAATTTCCTTTTATCTCTCTTTTCATATTTAGTACCTCTGCCTTCCACTGCACCTATTATCCCTGTGTCCAGAGACTCCCTCTCAAGAATAAACTAGGCTTTATTGAAATAGGGAAAGAACAGTGACCCAACTGCACAGAATAAGGACGACATCTGGGGCATCTAAATGCTTCTCTTTGATGTTGCTGTCTTTGTTTAAGTCAGAGTTTTGCCTTGTTGCCTCAGATAGAGGCATCAGTATAGCTCACTGCAACCTCAAACCCTTGGGCTTAAGCAATCCTCTTGCCTTAACCTCCCAAATTATCTGCGACTCTGGGTGCCTGTCATGATGCCTTAACTTTTCTATTTTTAGTAGAGATAGGCCCTTGTTCTTGCTCAGGCTGGTCTCAAACTCCTGAGCTCAGGTAATCCTCTTGCCTCAGCCTCCCAGAGTGCTGGGATAACAGGCATGAGCTACCATGCTCAGCCTAAATGCTTCTTAAATTTTCAACCAGTCCTTGTTTTCTTAGCCACAACTTTACCCTCACTGGCAGAGGTACTTACTACGTCTAATGTTGAAGTCTTTGGGGACTTTGGTATAAATCAATTTTTTTTCAGTTTTTCCCTCTGTCACCTTAAGGTTCAGCTTTATGAGGTCCATCGAGTCAATCCCTACATTCCACTTTGAGAATTTTTGCTATCTCTCCTTTCCTTCTTTTTGTCTTTATGGATTTATGCTCTTAGAAAGACTTTGCTGTTGCTTTAGTGGGGTTTCAGGAGTGATCAGATGTAAATACGTGTAAGCCAGCCATGATTAACAACAGCAGTATTCATTGCTTTAGAAGGCTTTAAGAACTGCCAGCTAAGGCCCATATGAAAATGAAAGATTGTCTCCCTATTTTGGAGTTGAAAGCACAGAGAAAAACAGGAATGATAAATAACAATACTACCTCAAGGCAGAGATTATCACTATTTAGCAGATAGGGAAACTGAAGTCCAAGATCAGAGAAACTGTGCAGTCAGGATAGACCCAGGTCCTATCTGACTTTGTGCACCTGTATCCACCATTGTCCATTCTCAAACTTCAGTATGTATCAGAATCAGAAGGCCTTTAAAATAATAAGGCTTTGGGCCTTATCTCCAGAGTTTCCGACTCAGTAGGTCTTGAGTAGGCATACTTCTAATAAGTTCCCAAGTGATACTGTTACTGGTGGGAACTTCAAGAAGCACAGTACCATGACCATCTTCTATTGCAATTTCTTGTTTTATTTCAGAATATGTATTAAACCGTATAGACATAAGCACTGCTTTTGGCTTGATCTTCATAGTCAGAGCTATTGAATTACTACAGATTACTTTACCTGGAATAGAGATAGACCGTACAGTGGCTTATCTATTAAAAGCCAGTCTTTTCTAAATATAGACTACAGTATATTCTTTCTCCTCTCACCCCCATCCTTCAATTCTATTCTCACTTTGGCTACCCTGACACAGCTTGGTTTCATAGGTACCAACAGAAAAAACTGCAGAAACAGAAGCCCTTTCCAACCCTTGCTTTTAAACCATATGGTGCAAAATCAAGACTTTGCTTTACAAAAAAAAGTTATTATTGTATATGAATTTCTCATAAAATAAAATTACCCATCTCCAGTGATCCTAATTCCCCATAGCCAGCCGTCTGATTAAGATGAACTGCTAAAGTCAGGTAGCTGCACAGTGGCCGTGTGGGGAATAGGCTGACACACACACACTGGCACTGAGAGCTCAAAGAAGTCCAGAGACACTTTTTCACTTCCATGTCATTAATGAAATAGAGCAAACAAGGTCTAAAAAGACAAAGAAGAATTCCAGAAGTTGAATCTTCTGCTTTCTATGTTAAGGGCAGCCCAGCAAACCCATACAGGCAAACCAAGTGACTGTTGGTATTATATCTTGATAAGGAAAGAAAGAAGGAATCTTCAGAGTTATACCCTCCTGGGTTCAAATTCCAGCTAAGCTACTTAGAACCGTGTGGCCAGAGGTAATTACTTTGCTTTCCCTGTTTCTCTAAGTCTGACAAAATAGAAATATCGACCCACCTCCCAGGGCCACTGGCAGAAATGAATGAGATACTGTGTGAATGTACCCAGAATACTGAGGTTGTAGATAGAGATCCCGCTCCCCAGTATTATTTTATCTTATAGTTAATTGTCCTGAAGTCAAGTTTCCGGACAGTTAACACACATCAGACAGCATTTCCTTAAGATAGTAACCTGGAAGAGCAGCCTGAATGAAGATTATTATCTTTTAATTGTATAGACAGACTCAAAATTTATCATTACAGAATAGTACTGGGCTCCAGAAGACAGAGTCATTTTAAACCAAGCTCATCATACACAGAGGCCCTCAGAGCAAGGGCTCTAAAATCCATGAATGCTAAGAACTTTGATATATCAGCTGAAATACGGAGTACACATTTAGTGATTTTGAATGAAGCTATTCATGGATGAAGAAGGGCTGAAGAGTAATCATGTCCCAAAGAGAATAAAAGGCTTGGGAACCAGACTTAGTCCTTATTCCATTTCATCTGGCCAACAGAACAGCAACACATCTAATTTTGTTAAAGTAGTATTTTTGGTCTTTGCTGTTATTGCTTTTGCTTATTCTAACGTGATAATGATGGAGTAGGTGTGAGGATAATGTTTATATTGGCATAGTAACTTGCAACTAACTTTTAAATTCTTATTTCCTGTGACTTGAAAGCCATAGCTATGAAACATACTGCCTGGGCAGAAATAGGTAGGTACAATAAGAAGGAAAAGAACTACTCATGGCCATGCTAGCAGATCAATCCAGTGTAAGAGGGAGATGTGCAGGAAATGCCAAGTCTATGCTTTGGAGAAAAAGAGCTACAATTTGGAATCTTCATCCCATTATCAACCTGAGGATACTCATTCACCTTCTCTAAATTCTTTGTATATAATAGAGTTGATAGTCACCTTGTAGTTTCACTTTTTTAATAAGTAGGATAATGTTTATAAAATGTTTATCACAATACCTGTTTATATTAACAAATGATCAATAAATAAAAAATAATAGCAGGATGGTTAAAAACTAAAGATAATTTTCTCTAGCATTAATAATTCCCTGGAAATGTCACCTCACTTATTTAATCATTGGATGTCTGAATTCTACAAACATTAACTGATTACCCAGGTGTGTTTGGTGTTGGGAAGCAGCGCGGGTTAGTGAAAACAATCCAGGCTCTGACCAGAAAAGAGCCCTCGGCTTGAATAAGAGCCTCAGCTTCCCTCTTTATGGAAGGGGAAGGATAACCCTCACATCTCAGGGTTGCTGGGAAGATTCAATGAATTAACATGATAAACACCATACACAATGTCAGCATGTGATAGATCCAGAATAAATCTTTTTTTTTTCCTGAACCCCCCAGTCATCCCTGAACTTTGGTCTGCTCAGTTCTTGGCTAGTGATTATACCTCACTGTGATTTGTTGGCCTGTGCTTTTCCTTAAATAGGAGGCTTTCTGGAGTGCAGAAATCATGGTGGGGTCATTTCAGACACATCTCCTTCTGCATTATTAATGATATCAACAAACTACTGAAGAGACTGTTTCAAAGAGGTGAGTGTGCTCTGGTTCAGTTATCCAAAGGCTTCTCAAAGGGTGGTTTGGAGCAGCAATGTCAACTACCTGAGTACTTGATAGAAATAGAAATTCTCAGGCCCACCCAGATCTACTAGATCAGAATCTCCTGGGGTAAGGCCCAGGAAGTTTGTGGTTTTTTCACAATCTCCAGGTGGTTTTGAGGCATGTTATGATTTGACAAGTACAGCTTTATGCCATACTGGACCTTAGTATTTTTCTAATGACCTTTAAGTATAATGCCCCACCCCAAAGGGGGGAGGATGGTCACAGGGGAAAAAAATATTGGGCCATATTGAGAATGCATAAAGAGACTTGAAGGTGCTAACTTTACTCCACTGGAAAGAACAATGGCAACAAAGCCAGGAGAGAATGGGCAGGGGATCCCAAAGGTTAGCAACACTTCCACGCACAGAACACTAATAGAAAAGCATACACTCAGCTCTGGATTTCCTGCCAGCACTATCCCTTCAACCTGATCAGTCACTGTCATGGGCACAGAAAGTAGACCCCTAAAACAGAACATAAAACACATACATTCTATGTTATAACAAGAAAAGCCTGAAACTTTCATTTAATAACCTGCTAAGAATAGCACAAGTTCCTATACCACATTCAAACTTGGCCATGTTGGTGAATGTCACTTAACAAGCACAATTCTTACAGGGGAGACAGAAGGTTATTTTCAGCTACTTCTCATCAGTTGAACAAAAACAACAGCTCCTGCTCGGCAGTAACCCATTAACAATGCAGTCTGTACCACCTCATTTCAACCAGTGTTTTAATAGCCCCACAGATAAAAGCACAGCAATTTCCACATGCAATTACTTCTGCAAATGAATCAAGAAGGTCAGACACAGGTTGAAAAGGTCTTCTAATAATTTGCTACTTTTACTTATTTTGAGCTTGCTGAGTTCTTGATTGCAAAAAGAGGACCACTTAGTTACAGCACACCGAGTTTGTAAACCCAGGTCTTGCTTTACTTCATAATGAGAGCCCCAAATTTATATAATATTTCTCCAATATGAGTCATCAAAAATAATCTAACAAACCCATTTTAAAAAACACATAATTAAACCACCAGTGTTAACTTTCACTAGTCTCATTTTCTAATAGTAGTTACACCAGTTAACTCTTAAAATTATACGCTTTCAGAAAAATGAAACTTCATTTTTTATCTACACTTCAAAACACAAATAAATGTAGAACTTCTCAGAAGCCACTATTATCACCATGATGAACTACACTGGAACATCATAATGACTGGACAGAGTGGCTTTTAAAGAAACACCTCTTCTAATAATAATAGAAAGAAGTTAAAACCACTTTGCTCATTGTCAACAACTCCAATCTTACTTTTAGCATTTGTTGATTTTTGTCACTGAAAAACCATTAGTCTCCTGGCTGTTCAAAGGCACAATGGAATCATTTAGTTGTTAAGTGACACCGTAGGTCATAGTGCCTCTCTCCACATTACCTGTCAAATAATAATTACCCAGAATGGTAGATTCCCCAATCTTCTGCCACTCAGGATGCCATATCTGAGTGGCTATTCTTACAGGATTCAGTGATCCCAATCCTGACTTTCTTGTTACAAGGCAAGTGACCTCATCCTTTGGGCATAGGAGGCCCAAGTATGTGTTCAATGAATGAATAAATGAATAATAGTAACAACTGACACTTAGGTATCTCTTATGTGTAAGTCATTCTTCTGACCCCTTTACATATGTGGTTTATCTTAACGCTAGATATTGTGATCATTTTACTAACAAAAAATTTGAGTCAAGAATGTTTAAGTGACCTCCCCCATGTGACATAGTAAGTAACAGATAGAGGAGTCATAACCAAGCAGGCTGGCTCAGAAACTAGTCAACCACTGCAGCAAATGCCTTTCTAAACACTAAACCACATGTCAGCCATGTGCCAGATCTGTTCTGGTGCTTCACATACACTGACTTGTTTACAACCCTAAGCAGGTCTATCAGGCAGGAACTATAATTAGCCTCATTTGCAGATGGGACACAGAAAGGTTAAGTAATTTGGCCAAGGCCACACAGTAAGTCTACACAGAGCTAGATTCAAACCCCTGAATACAAAATCCATGCCCTGAACCTTTATACCAGGATTTCTCAGCCTCAGCCCGAGTGGCATTTCGGGCTAGATAATTCTTTGTTGTGGGGAGCTGTCTCGTATATCACAGCATGTGCAGCAGCATTCCTGGCTGACCTCCACTCACTAGATGCCAGTAGCACATCCCAGCTGTGTGATGAAAAATGTCTCCAGACATTGCCATATGTCCCCTTGGAAGGCAAATTTGTCCTGTGTTGAGAACCAGTGCTCCATATGCTGCTGGTGCCTACTGAATGAGTGAGTTGGATAGGAAGAGAACTCTTTGGAATCTAAAGTCCCTTTGAGTCCTAATATATTATGATGACTATTGAATTAGAAAGAAAAATCAAAATGGATATTTATACCAGGTCTATTTATGATGATAAAAACAGAATTTCTAGGCTAATAATGATGTCCATAATTGACTTTGGGGTGGTCTCATAAGCCCAAAAGTCTGTCTTCCACAAAGATTTTGATCAGGTAAGAAATAATTCTCTTGCCATGGTCTATCCCATTAGTCTCTGTTGCTTGCCTTCCACTAAATCTGACACATCATAGTAGTCAGAGCTTTGGAGTCACATTGACTATCCCAGCTCTGCTTCTTACTTGCTATGTGACTTTGGGCAAATACTTAGCTTCACTAAATTCCATTTTCTTCACCTGTACAAAGATGATAATACCACCTGCATTACAGTAGGATACTAGTGAAGATTAAGTGTGACAACATAAAGCTGCCCAATGCATGTCAGTTGTTTGCTTTGTTATTATTAAAGATCCAGCTCTAAACATAACTTTTCCAGAAGCCTCCCAGAATCACACATCTGGCTTCCCCACTCTGTTCCCCACTATAGCTCATATGTAGAAATCAACAATACTCAGATGAGCCCCACCTACCTGGAATCAAACCATGGTTGTCAAACAGCAGGCATATTAGAATCACTAGAAGAAATTTTTGAAAATAACACTTTCCAGCCAAGCCTGGTGGTTCATGCTTGTAATCCCAGTACTTAGGGAAGCTGAGGAAGGAGAATCACTGAGGTCAGGAGTTTGAGACCAGCCTAAGTGACTTAGTGAAACCCCCATCTCTACAAAAAAGAGAAAAATTAGCTGGGTATGGTGCCTGTAGTCCCAGCTACTTGGGAGGCAGAGGCAGAAGAATTGCTTGAGCCCAGGACTGGGAGGTTGCAATGAGCTATGATGATACCACTGAGCTCTACTCAGGCAACAGAGTGAGAGCCTATCTCCAAAAAAAAAAAAAAAAGTTTGTTTCCTAACTTTACCTACACTCAGGGGTACAGTGAGAGGAGAGCAAGCCAGGAGATCTTTTAAACTTCCCAGTACTCTCACAGGCACCATCGCCTCATCCCTATCTGTGAGCCTCTCATTTAGTGTGCAAGTAACCCCTGGATGCCCTATTTTGAAAAAGTGTGATTATGTTCAACTATTTTTAAAATGTTTAAGGAAAAGAGTACAGTGTCTTTATAAAACAGATTATCAAACAACAGGCTTAGCCAAAGAAGTGTTTAAGGCTAATTGGGTACTGATGATTTAAAAAAATAAAAGAAGGAGAGTTAATTGAAGAAATTAGTAGCTAAGTTGATAAAGGAACTTTTTCCTATTTGAGAGGAAATAATCACAGGCTATATTCAGCTTTTACAGAGTCTCACAGTCTTTATTTTTCCCTTTTTCTTTCTTAGAAAAGATAAAAGAACAATGTGTAGAGAAAAAGATAATTCTCAGCCTTGAAATTAGAAAAGTTATTATTTTTCAGGAAGAGAGAGAGCTTAGGAAGACTGGCCGAGTGTCAGGAGGAGGGAAGGCAACTTCTCACAAGAGCTTTACACAGTCAATCTTTATGTGTCTGCCATGACGCCTTGAACAGGCTTCCTGCCCTGACTCACTGGGGCTGTCAGGCAATCAAGGTTATCCTGAGAGGAGAGAAAAAAATGAAAACTAAACTGAGCAGTGACTGATGCATTTTTTTAAAAAAAATACCAATACATAATCTTTATTTATCTGTTTGGTAAGGTATTTATACATCTTTCATAAATTTATCAAAAATAAAACAATCAGCAATCATTGAATTCTATTCTTCTGTTGATAATATTGCTCTTGTTTTTAATAGAAAAGGCCCAAGTAGTGAATTCCTCTAGGTTTTCCATTCATTTTCACTACAGCACTACCACAGAACAACTAACTTGGATAATAAGAATATTGCTTAGGAAAAAAACAGTAAGCCCAATTTAGGTGACAAAAAGGCATTTGGGCTTCCATGTTGTTTCTGGATGGGGATGAGCCAGTAGCCAGGTAATGAAGATGCTCAAGCAGCCCCAAGGAGATGGCTGTCATGTGAGGGAGCCACCCTGACCATGGCTCCTCTAGCCCCAGTCATGCCGTGAGGACAAGATCACTCACTAGCCAGCAGCTGACTGCAAATGCCTCATCCACAGAAAGAAGAGAGGTAAGTGATTATCATTGTTTTAAACCTCTACGTTTTGGGGTGATATTCACAGAGCAATAGATAACTAATCCAGAAATGGTGTGTCTGTTTTATTAACTTGGTTTGATATTTTATAATTGTCTCAACGAGCCTATAGTAAGACAGAAAAATAGTCACCCGGAGATTTCTACCCTAATTCTTAGAACTTAAGAATATAATACCTTACAGAGCAAGAGGAACTTTGCTGATGTGATTAAGGGTCTCTTGATGGAAAATTACTGTGGATTATCCAGGTGAATAGAAAGTAATCACAAGGGTCTTCACAAGGGAGAATAAGAAGGTCAAAGGCAGATGGAGGAGCTATGACAACCAAACCAAAAGGTCTGGAGTAATGTGAGGAAGGTCCAGGAACCAAAAAAACAGAGAATAGGTTTTTTTCCCTGAAGCCTCTATAGGAAAACAGCACTGCTGACAATTTGATTTTAGACTTTTGGCCTCCAGAATTATAAGGGAGTAAATCTGTGTTGTTTTAAGCCACTAAGTTCATGTCAATTTGTTAACAGCAGCAATAGGAAAATAGAGGACTTATATATAAATCATATCATTTTTAATTTTTTAGATCATGTTAAGGTGTGATGTAAAGAGATCCAGGAGCTATGAGACTTTAGGTGAGTTACTGGAGTGCTCTGAACCTCGGCTGTTTTACCTGGAAATTGCAGTTTGACATGATCATCTTGGTGCCCACCCAGCAGCATCTGTGGTGGGTGAGCACACGCTGGCCACACAGGAGAGGCAAAAAGAGTGAAACTTTGAGGGATGCTGGCAGGAATGTAAGGAAGGGGAGAGAGTTGAACCCCCAGATACACACAACACACTCAGAGGCCAACAGCTAGAGACCCACTCCAGATAGTATCAAGAACCACAAAGATTCTACTCCAGGGCAGAAGAGGAAGGAGAAGCACAAGTGAAACTTGAGATTAGAGATCCGAAGCATCAGAAACAGAATTACATCAACTCCCAAATTCCATCTGAACAAGCTGTGAATAATCAAGGACAGGGTGTAGAACCTCAAGAACAGAGAACTGACAAGAACACAGCAGAGATCAGGCCTAACCATCCAGCTAGAACTGGGGATAGGCCTCTCCTCTCCCCTTCTTATGTCAAGAGCCCAGACAAACTCCCTGTTCCACAGCAGGGCCAGGAAGGGAGGGCTGACCCACAGAGGCATCCAGGGAAGCTGCCACCTAAAACACAATCCACACTGATGAGACACTTTATGCCAGCAGTCTGCTTGGCATTTGGGATACACACAAAGATGAATATGACTGAAAAAAAAAAAAAAAGAGAGAGAGAGAGAGAACCAGACAAATTGTGATAAGTGCTGTAACAGAAGTAACAAAGTAACCAGGAAGGGGCATCTAAATTGACCCCTATTTGGAGTCTGAGCAAAGAAAGCCCTCCTGGATGAGAAGCCAACAGAACTCAGTCTTGAATTACTCTGCTAAATGAGGTGGAGGAGGAAAAATGGAAGATTCCAGGCCAAGGGAATAGCACGTCCAACCCAGGAAGGCTGAGAAGGCAAACCTTGTTTGAAGAGCTGCAAGCCTCCCAGCATGGCTGGTGTCTAGAATTCAAAGGTGTCGGTGGGGTGGGCCTGGGAGAGGCTGAGGTGCGATAAGACCTACAATATGAAAGGTCATTGGGATTTTATCCTAAAGGGAGTGGGAATCTTTATTGGTACCTTGTACCTCCACCCTTAGGCTCAGCACAAAATGCAAACCTCTGAACCATGGTCCCATGACGTGGATGCTGCTCTGCTCATGGGTTCCAGGGGAGGGGTCAAAGCAGCCTGCCTACTAGGTGCTCATTCCAACAGCCAGCTTAAGGCCAAGGCGACATTAATCATCTTGCTCTTATGAGTGGATCCACTGCTGTCACTCTACCTTTTGAACTGCTAATTTGGTTTGCCAAGACAGTACCAACATACAGTATAGAATGAATCTGTGATTTGCTAATTCCAATACAAATGTTAGCTAGTGAGAGTTTTCAAATTAACATAGCTGCTGCAGCTTTTGAAACATTTCTCACTTAATTCAGCACACAGGGAGAAGTTTCAGAAAGATGTGTTTTCACTGAGTCAAACAAATGCTAGTAAATAGTAGACCAGAAGCCTCATTCTCTACCTCATAAATTGTTCCCCTTAGGTATATACACAGGGGCTAAGACCCCAGTTTCTGAAGAAGAATGGCCATCCTCCCACCTTCCTTCTAAAACTTAGATTTCAATTCAACTCATTGAGGTTTTTCTGAGCCTCCCTGAATCTGAATGAAAGGAAACAGAGAGTTCTAGAAGGATCAGAGTTGGCCCTGGGAAGGTTGTTATGAGATTGCTGTCTACATGCAACCCTGATTCCCGGGCTGGGAGGAGGAAACAGAAGTTCTGCATGGCCCCAGCTTATAGAAAGAGCCTTGAGAGGGGTGGTCCAATACCCAGGGAGCATCTTGGCTCAAGCTGCCACAGTAGAACCACAGGCTGGGAGGCTTAAACAGCAGACATTTGTTTCTCAGAGTTCAGGATGCTTGAGCATCCAAGATTAAGGGGCTAGCCAATACACTTGTGGTGAGGACCCTCTTCCTGACAGACAGCTGTCTTCTTGCTGTGCCTTTCACATGGTAGGGACAGAGATCATTTCTCCCATCTCTTCTTATGAGGGTACTAATCCCCTGAGGGCTCCACTCTGATGACCTAATTACATCATGGAAGACTCTACCTCCAGAACCATCAACACCAGGGATTAGAGCTTCAACATATAAACTGCACTGGGAACTGGGGACACAAACATTCTGTCCTTAGCACATAATGATGATAAAAACTGGATCAACTTCCACTCAGCATATTAATGTTTATTCTCTACAGAAATCCCCTCATGTAGACCATTCTTACTCCATTCCTCACCTGGGATGCCCCTGCTCCCCCGGGTTTCTGGTTATAAGAATGGATGGGTCATGTGAGAATGAAAAGCAGGATTTTCTAAGTCCCACTGGATGACTAGTTGTTGAATCCGTGGCAGAACACTCCAGCTAGAAAACTGTAGATTGTGTGCCTAAAAACTGCACAGCTACTTAACCTGAAATGGAATAGATTTTGGGCAATCATGTTAGTCCAATAGATTAACTCCAGCTTTTCATTTATTCCACAAATATTTGTGAGCTCTCTCTTGGGCTAGGCATGGCACTTTTGTCCAATAAGACCTTGTCTCATATGAATACACATATAGATATGGTGTGGTCAGGATACTGTAAAGGGGCATCCAGTCTAGACTGGGAGTGGGTAGAGCATGCGGTATGCCCAGAGAAGAGTTTTGAAAGATAAATAAGAAACAAGGGGATGGTAGGGAACGGGGAAGGAAAACTCCCAAGCAAAGGCAGCTGGCTCAGAATGCTGGCATGTGGAGTACAGAAAAGAAATAGTGAGAAACAAGGCTGGAAAGATGGGTAAGGGACAGATGTGAAGCTTTACACTGGGCTAAGTCGCTTGGATTTGTGCTTAATCAAGATTTGCCCAAACCACTAGTGTGCACCTTGGACCCATGGATATTTTCAGAGCTTCATTAAATATAATGAGAGTATAGCAACTGGCCTTTACTGAAGAATTTATACATTCTCAGTTATTTCCACCATTTAACTGTTATTGCCTGGGTTAAATCCTAGCAAAGTAATGAAATCACTGTGGATAGCCAGCCAATCAGGGAAAGAACACTGATTGAATGTCCCAATTCCTCACTTACCAGTTCTCCTATAATATTTTTTTTCCAATTTTTTTTTAATTCTAAACAAAAACCACACTTAGTGCTGAACAATGGAATATAAAAGAATCAGATGCACAAAGATTTTAGACATCTACTATTGGGGGAAAAAGTTAACAAACTATACCAAACTTTATAGCAATAGACGGTAAACAGTTAAATATCAGGAGGTCAACACTTATTAATGGAAGGAGTTAGATGTCAATAACTTTTCTCTGTTTCATAAGAGATTGTAGCTATTAGAGGCAGTGATGGGGGATTGGACAAGGGAAGGGTTTTAATCAAACATCAAAATCAAAACCATTCATCTTCATTCTGGTGCTAAATCTATGACGCACAATCACGCTGAAGCCAGTGACGTGTGCCCTGCTTGCTGACTTGTTTGGTATAGGAGTTAAGGAAAAGCCAGTTCTACTGACTGTGCCCTGGACCCCCCACCTAGGCAGAGAGCACATCACATAGACCCCTCCCACTCAATAAGGTCAATGTCCACCTGTAAAGGGATTTAAATTCGCTTTGGAAGCAAGTAGTCTAGGGTCCGGGGAATAGGGCATAGCTGGCAGCCAGAAGAGGAAGAAAATTCATCAGTAACAAAAGCCTGACCGAGAAAAAGATATTTAAGCCTAAAGATTTGTCCTGGAGACAATGGCGAACTGACAGATCAGAAATAAAACCAGCACATTGTACCCCATAATTGCATTAACGTACACAGCTATGATTTAATAAAAATTAAAAAAAGTCAAAAGAATTTTCACCCATCTCCTGGTTTTTAGGGGTTACCTGGCCCAACTCCCCACCTCACCCTTCTTTCTTCCCAACTAGCCATGAACTGTAGAGACTCCACAGAATCTTAAAATACAGGACTGAATACTAAGGTTGCAGAACCAACTAGTCACAAATGGGTCACCAGAGGCCAGGATATTGAGTCCCTCCTCCAGCCACAAGCAGCTACTACTAGGATGACCCACAACCATTTTCTCCTTAGGAAACAAGGTGGTAATAACCCTGTATTTGGTTTAATGCTCTGTGATTGCCAGCTTGAAATTCTGAATACTTCATGAACCAGAGGGCTCTACAAATGATGCTGCTGGTCCTGAGTACAGAACAAGAAAAGGGGGAAAGGAAGATGAGCAGACATTCACAAGTCAAATCGAACTTCAGGGTGACATGAGAGACAACACTAAACTGTGCTCTAGGACAGAGGGGGCAACAGAACAAATGAACAGAAGGTTGAAAGAATGAAAACTGCAAAATAAAATGAGTACCGTCCTCACGTGTCCTAGAACACCCTTTGCAATGACAGAGCGTTTCAAGTAAAATAATTCAGAAAATTCTTTAACGTTTCTTGTCAGCCCTGCCACTCAAGCTAAACATCATAGGGTAATTTCCATAGATCCCTTTCCTCACCCTTCTCAACTCAGTTACCTGAAAACTCTACCGCTGATGTGTCTCTGAATTCCATTTCTTCCTTTCTGACCTGCTGCTCCTAGAGTTTAGAACCATTCCTTCCTAAAAGGTCTACATTTCAATAGCTTCCCAAGCCCTCACCTTCTCCTCAGTCCCTCCCAATCTACCTCTAATAGTGCAGTAGTCATCTTCCCCAAACACTCTTTTGATCATTTCATTCCTGCCTCCAAACTTCAGAGGTTCCTTGCTGAACCTCTTCAAGTCTATCCTCCTAACCATGGTGTCCAAACATAGGACTCCAACTTGCCTTTGCACACTTACTTGCAACTACTTAGACTCACAGGGCAGCGCCTGTTGCTCAGGGGGTAGGGTGCCAGCCCCATATACTAAAGGTGGAGGGTTCAAACCCAGCTCTGGCCAAACTGCAACAAAAAAACAGCTGGGTGTTGGGGCGGGCGCCTGCAATCCCAGCTACTCAGGAGACTGAGGCAAGAGAATCACCTAAGCCCAGGAGTTGGAGGTTGCTGTGCACTGTGATGCCACAGCACTCTACCAAGGGAGATAAAGTGAAACTCTGTCTCTAAAAAATAAGTAAATAAATAAATAGACTCACAGAAGCTATGCTACACACAGCCCTGAGGCCTCCCCTTCTCTGTATTCAGGACTAACTCCCTGGGCATGTGACCTGGGCCTCTGCCTTTAGAAGGTCCGATGCTTGGTTGAGTACTCTACTGTTGCGGCTTTAAAATTCTTAATAATTTTCAAACAAGGGCCCCCAGATTTCTATTTTGCACTGGATCCCACAAACCACACTGCTGATTCTGGCTGCTTTACATGGTCTATCTGTACCTATGCTATTCTCTTCATACAAAAACCCTTATCTGCCCATTCCTACCTGCCAAAACCTGATCCTTTTCTCAAGACCTAGCTCAAGTCTTCACCAGTCTCCCTAAGCCTTACTCAGGTTCTTCTCTGGTTCCCAAGGCACCTTGCTCTTATTTCTGTTTTAATTCCTGTTGGGTAACACTTGAAATTGAAATGTAGTTATGACATTCCCCTACCAGAGGAAAAGTAAGCTCCTAGGATGGGCTGGGAGGACATCCTCGCAGTTCTGCAGCTCCTCAGTGCCTGGCACAGAGTAAACGCTCAATATATTACTGATGAACATGACATGAAGTCTACGTTAACCACTTTGATGAAAATACTTCAAATTGTATATGAAAACACCACACTGTACCCCATGACTGCATTAAAGTACACAGCTATGATTTAATAAATAAATAAACCATGTCCAACCCCCCCCATATATATGTAAAAAACTGGTGAACTGAATTTCATTCCGTGTATCACCCAGTGATTTCTTGGCCACCAGTGACTCCCTTCTGCGTGAGCAGCAACCAGCCCAGCTCCAGTTCTGCTGACTGTGCCCTGGTAACTTTTGGCAACCTCAGAAACTACGGCAGTGTGAAAATGAGTACTGAAGCCCTTCTGAACTGCACACAGTACTCTGAACGTGCAAACTCTCTTCCTCATCTTCTTAGTCTTTGTTCCCACCATGTCCATTATCCCAGTAAATGTGATCCCTTTAAATCTGGATCTTACATCTATTGATCTCAGGACTCCTTTCCACTTTTAAAAGATTAAGAGCCACAAAACGTTTTTGTTTATGTGGATTATATCAACATTTATAATATTAGAAGTTAAACCTGAGAAAACTTTAAAATATTTATTCACTTGTAAATAATACACTCATTGCACATTAACTTAGATAACATCTTATGAAAATAATATTGCCCCAAACAGAAAACAATTAGTAAGAAGAGTGTTCTTGCTTTATATTTTGCCAAACAGTTTTCATGTTTGGCTTAATAGATGACAGCTAGATTCTTATACCTGCTTTTGCTCTCAATCTGTTGTGATATATTGTTTGAATAGAAGTATATGAATATGAAGACAATCTAGCCTTACTCAGACACATAGGTAGAAAAGGAAAGGATATTTTCATAGCCTTTTCAGGCAACTAAGGACATTCTTCTTTGGTATGATCCTAAAATTTAACAAGTGTAGTCTCTTACAGTTTAGTTACAGTGTGGAATCTCAAACTCTATCAATGAACTTTTCATGCTGTCATATTAATCCATTGATCTATTTTCACACTTTGAATAGCTCTTTTACCCAGCATGACTCTGTAACATCGTGCATTAGTATTTGTAATATGTGGGTTCACTGATTTTTGCAGATATTCCAAAAGTCAACATATTTCATTAAACAATATTTAAGAAATCATATTCATTTGTATTCACCAATTTCATCAAAAGCTTTTTTTTCCCTTTTTAAAAATCTTTTTAGAGATAGGGTCTCACTTTGCCCAGGCTGGACTACAGTGGTGTCATAACTCACTGTAGCTTCAAACTCTTCAGCTCAAATGAACCTCTTGCCTTAGCTTCTCAAGGAACTAGGACTACAGGCATCTCACTACACCCAGAAAAAAATTTTTTTTTAATTTTTGTATAGACAGGGTCTTACTATATTGCCCATGCTGGCTGGCTTTGAAGCAAGGGTGTCCAACCTGCAGCCCACAGGCCATATGCTATTTTTGTGAGGACTTTTTTTTGCTTATCTGAGGGGTCAGACATCGCAAGAAGTATGTACAGCTCTTTCTTGGCTAATCAGCTTTCATTAGTGTTTATGTATTTAATGTGTTGCCCAAGATAACTTTCTTCTGATGTGTAATAGAGAAAAAAAAAAGTTTGGATACCCTGCGAAGCAATCCTCCTGCCTCAACCTCCTAAAATGCCAGGATAACAGGTGTGTGCCATAGTGCCTAGCCAAAAAATCTTTACACTGGAAACTTATAGACTCACAATAACAGATACAAATTTTGCATAATTCTAATTTTTGCTTGAAACCTTTAATTTTATCATTGGCAACTAATAATGTCAGTTGTTTTCCTTAAAGTGAAGGGCTCATCTCATTCATTTTCAAGAAAATACTCTGCCAAATATCCAAGTCTGGATAATCATAATTTGTCAGTCTTTCTTTTAGCTAAAAATGGCATTCCATGAAAACAGCAGATACCTCAGCCTGGAATTCAATTGCATAAATGCTTTTCCTTAAAACCACCATAGCATTCCAATATGCAGATATCCTTGATGGATATATCTCATTTTGTCATTAGAAGAATATCAGTCCTCTCAATGGAATATTAAGAGGTACTCAAGAGTTGAAATTTAATAATTAAACCATCTTTACTGTGTGATTCTTTAATGAAACTGGATTTTTAAAAAATCATACCCTCTGACAGAAGGGTTTTTTTTTTTTTATATGAGTGCAAGCAGTGAAGAGTATGGTGACACAAATGTAGTTTGAGACTCCCTTGATTCATGCTTAAGTGTCAGCCATTTTACACACTTTTGCTTTTGTACCATTAATGGAAAGAGTAACGTAGGCCAATAATATCTTAGTATTATGAAAAGCTTTAACTCTATGAACTCCCAAAAAAGTTATCAGAGACCCCCATGGATCCACAGATCACACTTTGAGAACTGTGGCTCTTCACACATTTTTAGAGACAACTCAATGTCACTTCTGTACTGCCACTGTACCTTGTTCAAACTTCTGGCATAATGCTTACAACATTTTACTATGGATAATTACGCCATCTTTTTCCCCTACAACTATGACTTTAAGACAGAAACCTTGTCTGATTTATTTTTAAGCCCCCAGACTTTAACAATGCCAGGTACATAAGTGCTTGCTAAATATTTGTTGAATGAATGAATGCCTTGAGTGGCAGATTATATTTTCTAAATATGGTCACAATAGTATGTCTCATCACATATGCTCCTCTACAGTCTTGCCACTGCCCCATCAAAGTGTATGTACCTCTCTCCCTAAACCCAACAGGCCTTTGAGACTTCATCAGCCAGTAAGCAGCGCTGTGTGACTTCTCAGGCTAGGTCCCTCAGTGACGTGCCTTTCGTCTTGCCTTGATCTCTTGAGACTCTCACACACAGAGCCCAGCCATTACATGCTGAGGAAGTCCAAGCCCACCGTGGAGAGGGCTGCATGGAAGGAACCTGGTCCCTGGATCGCAGCCCCAGCTGAGCTCCCAGCCTATGTCCGGGGACCAACCTGCCATGGCAGGCCTCCACGGACAAGAGCAATGACTCAGTTTGAGTTCCATGGTCTGTTCCCCAAGAATAGCATTTTTGTCAATCTAACCTAGATTAAATAAATTAGTAAGCGAGAAGCAAGCTCACATATACTAATTTATCTACTCTAGGTCAATCTAATATAAATTAGTAAGCAAGAAGCATGCTCATATGTCCATGTGCTCGTGGATGACAAAAAAAAGTGTAATAGAATCTCTGTATTAATCACCTGTTTATATGCTTCAAATAAAAGATGTACAGTGTTTATGTTCTTTTTCTGTGTTTGTTCTGAATATGTTTACTGAAATATAAATTTATATCTGCTTAATCTAATAAAAATTGGGGTTTGTATTTACGTCTTTATATATTCTAATTTTAGTTCATATATTTTTTAATTAAGTCATTTGTATATAGATAACAAATACATTTATGCCATTATGGGATTCAATATGTTGATTATTTGTACAAATTGGAGTGCTTATATCCTACTAATCAACGTAGCCTTGACCTAATTTACCCAATTACAGCATTAAGATATTTGTGTTCTATACCTGATAGATCCAACTTGTACTTGCAATATGCTCCATAGGTGTGGTCCCCCTACTAACCCTCCCTCTATCGACCTACTCTCCTTCCCTTCCTATCTCCCTCCCCTTCCCTCCTCATTCTATAGTAGTGATTCATCTTTCATATGAAAGTGTGAGTGATTATAAATTGGTTTCACAGTAGTACTGAGTACACTGGATAATTTTTTTCCCATTCCTGAAATACTTTACTAAGAAGAATATTTTCCAACTCCATCTATGTAAACATAAAAGAGCTAAAGTCTCCATTTTTTGTAATGCTGCATAGCATTCCATGGTATACATATACCATAATTTATTAATCTATTCATGGGTCAGTGGGCACTTGGGCTTCTTCACTGAACATGACTTGGCAAAAGTATTAGTCTGAGATGGACTGGATATTTTTTTAAAAATCCCTAGTTCCTTACCACAGGTAGCTTGAGAAGCACTGAACTATAGGACTGAGAAGAGGCCACCATTTTAATTTTTGGATGACACCCATCATCATTAGGTAGAGCTGCTTTCTACCTGTAGCTATGAGTTTATGGGGAGCTATCTACACCCATTTTCCTGGTTCACGCCTATTTGTACACCCATGACTTTACAAGGTAATTCCCTATGGAGTTAGTGATGCTGCCTGCAAAGAAGAAAGTGAAAATAGAAGGATAGAACCTCATCTCAGCCCAATGCATTTTAGATAATAAAACCAACTATAAAAGAGTTAATTGAAAAGGTCAAATGATGGAGGGGGCATGGTGTCTTTGTCCCTCATGGGAAGGAGAACTTTAAAATTACTTTTCCTTCTCTTTAACGAGAGTATGGCCATAAGAAAGAAGAAAGCTGACAACCCTCAGTTCATCTTTTGGGATTTCTTTTGAGAACAACTAAGAAGTATTTTTCTTCTCACCATGAAATTACCTGCTAACGCAATTCTGAGTTCATGCTGAATACATAGAAACTAAAATGATTTGTACTATGAAAGTTTCATTTCCTACTGACTATGTGTAGAAAACAGCTTTGTAAAATGTCCTCTTTATGTGCAGAGCCCAGTGAGCAATTACCTATCCCCTCCTGACCAGGCTGTGTAGGCAGAGAGCCCTGGTGGCACCTATACCAGGGCTGCCCAGTGCCTGCAGAGTTGACACATGAAGACTTGGAGTCTGGTGGGAAACATGCTCACCATCAAAGCTGTAGTTTCTTAAACTTAGACTGAATATATAAATTTATAAAATTTTGTAACTACAATTCCAACCTTTTAAAAATATCAGCTTCCCATAAAAACCCTCATGACTATGTATTCTCTCTCTTTCACTTCTAATTTTAGTATGCAGCAAACATTAGCAAGTTCCACTGCTTTTTAAGGATCTAGACTGAAAATTAGTAAGATTAAAGATGGGTAAGAATTTCTATGCTAAAGGAGCTTTTACTCTAAGCTAAATAATTAGTTTAATACTTTATATTTGTACATTACAGTTTATATTTGAACATCACAACTGTTCTTGCACTACTGAAATAGGCAGGGGAAGGATTATTCCCATTTTCCATAAGAGGAACTGAAGAATAGGACATTAAATCTTCTCCTAAGTTAATCACCACATGGGGACAGAGCCAGAACATACTGATGGTTGAGGCTGTGGAGTCTACAAACCAGCCCCAGTAGTCACTGCCATGGCTTGTTACTTTGGGATAAACAGTCCTTCTATGACTCAGTTTTTTTCTCTACAAAATGAAGATAATAATACCTGTCTCAATAGGCTATTGGAGGTTTGAAAAGAGTTTGTAAAGATAGGAGGAACTCAGTAAATGACTGTAGCTGTCATTACTTCATCCTGAGTCCTTTATTAAGCCCCCACTTACATGCACTGCAATATATAGAAAATAACAGACACAGGAACTCAGAGGAATACAAGGGTAAACAAGCAAAGAATGTAACATGATAAAACAAAAGCAACAACTTAGGCATTGAAAGAACTGTCTCCTCATGTTATCAGAGTAACATCTAAATCTCGGAACACTTAACATATGCTATCATTGTCAGGGGCTCTCAACCACTCCCCATATCACCTCAATATATAAGTTATGAGCTATAGGTAATTTTTACTCTTTTGCTAAATCCTTACTTATTTACTATACAATACTGACAAGACCACATAGCTCAGGAATGAGTGGGCCAAAAACACAAAGCTATAATTCTCATCCTTAGGATCTGCCATGCAGTGGGCACTGGATCAAAGCATACTAGTTAGGTTATCCTTTCTGAACCATGTTTTTGGAGACTGCTCCTCCACATAAAATATCTTTAGGGCTCTACTCCCCACAGCTCCTAAGAATGGTTCCCATCTGTTAGGACAGTAGTTAATACTCCAAGCCATTCTCAGCTAAACCCCAAAAGCACACGCTTTCAGAAATGATTTGCAATGATTTCCTGAATAACAATGAGCAAAAATCATTACTGAAGTATGGAGTGAAACTACTTCCAGAATAAAGGATTAGAACATTCTCCAGTGGGGTCTGGAGGTGGGAAAGGAAGGCCATCCTACAAGTATGTATAGCTTAGGTTTCCAAGTATGTGGTGCAGGGTGTTCAGTGTCATTCAGAATCTGGTCCCTGTACTTCTCCTTAGGGGAGTAGGACTGTTCAGAAGGCCCTTTGAGCAACTAGAGTCAATAGGAACTGTAGCTCCCACTCTGCAAAACAAAAGAGCTAGCCTTTTATTAACTAGCCTCAGAAGGCATTCGGCAGATATGTTTGTTACCCAACTAAATGTGTCCCTGGGTTGTTTTCCTCTCTATGTACAGTACTCTCCCTATGATGAGTTCTAGTAGGAATAATTTCTTTCTATTACATGCCCAGTGTTATTTTAGGGCCCTTTACAAATTGCTACCCTACATTACCACCAGGCTGATTGCCTCTTCATGTGGCCATTCATGTTGCCCCTGTAGTACAATCTTTTCTCAGCAGGGCAGCCAGAGAACCCCTTAAAACCTAAGTCAAATCATATCCCTACAACTCCCCATTTCACTCAAAATGAAAGCTGAAGCCCTTACCATGACCTAGGATTCGCTCTGATCTGTCCCTCCTCTTTCTCCAACCTCACCCTTCCATCCTGGCATCCTTACAGTTGCCTGAAGACACTCTATCTTAGAGGCTCTGCACTGGCTGTTACCTACCCAGCAAGGCTCTTTCTCCAATAACTGTATCACTAATCACATCTCTTTCAAGTCTTGGCTCAATGGAGTTTTTTCAAAAAGGCTTCTCAAAGAGGTCGTAACATTACATTTCACTTCCAATGCCCCCCTCTGGCACTTCCAACTTCTTCTACCAAACTCTGTAATGTGTCCCTGCCAATAAACTTACTGCCTTCTAATAAACCATAAAATTATTCAGTTTGTTAATCACTCACATAGCCCTTAGCAAGTGTCAAGCACTGTTCTAAATGCTTTAGAAATAACTTACATAATATTTTTATTATGTTTATTATTTTCTGACCCCCCCCCCACTCTATCAGTTCCATAAGGGAAAAGATCTTTGCTGTATTCACTAAGGTATCTCTGGTGCCTAGACCAGTGCCGAGCACATCATGAGAGCTTAATAAATATCTCTTAAAAATGAATGACTCCCCTACTAGTTCTTTTCACAGAAACACCCCTTCTCATCTGCCTACAAACTCCTGATTATCCTCTAATTTCATTCAAGCCTCACTCCCTATAGAAGCTTTCTTTGAGCAGGTGAAGGCATAGTCAAGAGCTCCTTCCTCAGTGAAGCCAGATCACACCAAGGATGCTTTCCTAAAGAAACCTAGCTCTCACAAATAAAGTTATCTATGTTTGCCTTGAGGAGACACTTTCCCTATAGATTAGAGCACAGAGCTGACAGCTGACCAGCAAGCACAGCTTGGGCTATAATACCCCAGTGACAAAACACTTCCCTAGAGCATAATTTGCCCCATCCACTGCATAGGGGTAAACCAGATTCTGTGTTGAATAGGAGAAGGGAGAAAAGAGAAACTAGCTGCACCATACAAAGGAACAAATTAAAAGATGTTTAAAAGATGCTAAGGCAAAAAAGTAATTTTTTTAAAGTAGTAGACAATGACTTCCCATGTGTGGAAAATGACAAGGCCAATGCTTGTCTGAGGTATTCACACTACCATCTACCTCCAGTGACTCCAGAGAACTACAATTCTTTGTTTTCACCTCTTGGAGAGACGATTCTCATGTATTTAATTCAGGTCACTTTCTTCCTCTCAAATCTCCTCATTCTCAGGAGGTTTGAGAGGATCATTTCAGAACTCTGAAAGACCAATAAAACTGCCCACGCTTGGCCAGAGTTGAGGTTCTTGTGCAGGGCGATGCCATTAAGCTTCGCTTAAGGAACGTGCTCAGGTAACCAACCTTGGTTATAGATTTCCAGAAATAATTATTTGAGTTTTCAGGCATACTCTCTTTAAAAGCTACTAAAGAGCTTCATAAATACCTACTAATTATGGTCCCTCAATTCTCTGTAAGTCTGACCAAATTTTTAAGAAAGCATGACTTTGCTATAAAGATACCCTGCAAAAACACACCTCTCCAAACAGGCCAACTGCATGCTTTGTGGCTCATCCAAGGAAAATATTGTTGCCTTCTGCTTAAGTTGAAGTTATCTTGGACAACTCAAACCCAGAAACATAGAAAATGAGGTCTTTTACTATCTTCAATCATTTACCCACTTTATATTCAGAAAATATATCCATTTTTAGACTTAGCAAAATATTTTCTAGGCATGATTTTATTGAAGCTTCATATAATGAACTTCATAAATTATCATCTTTCCGAAGGTTCAATCAGATCAAGACAGAGAGAGAGGGAGTTGAGATCAGGCTCTACTTTGCTACTAGCTATTTTCCATCTCCCAGCAATAGAAAAAGCTGCAGAAAGCTGTGAACAGATGCCTCAGTGGGCCAACTGGGTCCCGGCCCAGCATCTGACGTGGGCCCCAGAAGTCATCTACTCGTTCCTCCTCCTACAGCATCACTGGCAAGAATAAACATTTCCCCTCTTAGCTTTCTACTCTGCTTCTTCTGTTACTGACCAGCTCAAGTGTTGGAAAATTCTTCACCCTAATTCTTCCCCATTAAGCATAACTGCACCTTTTGGAGATAGGCAAGATAAATCTCTGTTGTTTCTCTTACAAGAAATTCTTCAAGTATTTACGTCAGTGCTAACAGAACTTCCTGTGGATGATGGAAACATACTGTATCTGTGTGCTGTCCAACATGGTAACAATGTGGTCACGTCAAGGCTCTTCAGCCCTTGCAATGTGCTCGTATGACTGAAGAACTAATTTTTTTTAATTCTACTTAATTTAAATCAATGTTAACTTAAATAGCTAAGTGTCATTCGTGCCTATCATATTTAAAAGTTCAGATTTAGAGACATTTCTTTTCCAAAACTCCTCCCTTTTCTAGGTAAGCAGTCTTTGTTTCTTCAACAATTTCTAAAAAGAAAAAAGCCTTCTCCACGCAGTCCCACCTTTCTGGAAAAATTCCAATTTGCCAAATTCCTATAATGTACTAAGGCACTAAAACAGAGAACTCTTGGTAGGGTCTAACCTGGAAGACTATGACCTCTCATTATCTAAGCCTGCTTAGATGTATGATAATCCTCTCCTTAAACCTAGCCAATAAGTGCTTGACATATATTGGGCACTCAAATATTTGAAGCTTAAATGAATGTTCTATTAACAATAATTACACCTCAGATAAACCTCATTGGCTACGATACCGCCACTGTGCAAAGCTAAATAATATTCTAGATATTTTGGTGTGACTTAAGCCTATTTTCTCAATTCTCCAGTTGAACTTTGTAAATTATCATCCTCCCCAGGGTTCAAATCAGACTTTTTTCTCTTCCTTTGATCTGATTTATTTTGTTGGCCTTGAGGATTTATGCCTTTCCAACTTCAGCTACTCCTACATTAAAACTTTGTAAAAACGGGCTTGGCGCCTGTGGCTCAAGTGTCTAAGGCGCCAGCCACATACACCTAAGGTGGCAGGTTTGAATCCAGCCCAGGCCCGCCAAAAACAACAATGACAGCTGTAACCAAAATAAATAAATAAATAAATAAAATAGCCAGGCATTGTGGTGGGCACCTGTGGTCCCAGCTACTTGGGAGGCTGAGGCAGGAGACTTCCTTGAGCCCAGGAGTTGGAGGTTGCTGTGAGCTGTGATGCCACAGTACTTTACCCAGGGGGATAGCTTGAGGCTCTGTCTCAAAAAAAAAACCTTTGTAAAAACAAAACAAAAAAAAATACTTTGTAAAAACACATTAAGAAAGCTTCAATATTTTAAAGAATAACCAGGACTATCTGGTGTTCCTCTAAAAAGAGATTGAAAACAAAGGTAACTTCAAAATAAAGTCAATGTTTTCTACAGGATAATAAAACTTCTATGTAAACTTCCTTTCAGAGATCGCAAGTGACAGAACATCAGAGAGAATTATATTCTGTATGCCAGACTGGCAAGAACCCTTTCTTTTCATTCACTTTGTCTTAGAAGCCACCTCCAGGAGGTTGCAAATTTTTTGTGTACTGAAATAAATGTTCTATTATATAGCAAATCAACTATCACCAAAATACAATACTCTTCTAGAAAAATTAAATAGGTGTTGTATTTCTCAAAAAAAGAAAAAAAGATATGTTTAAATTGAATTTGAGGAACTTAAATCACATCAGAGATACTTTTCCACTAGTGCCAAATGTTCCTCAAAGAGCCAGAAGATACCTAAACATCTTAGCTCTAAGTTTCTCTTCTCCCTACTCTAAATCACTAATAATCTATAAACAATCCCTGGAAAGCACTAAGAGAGGACTATTTTTAAGAATTTTGATAAATACTTGCAAAGATCTTTTGCAAAGTGAATAATTACCACAAATAAATCTGAGAATTACTGAATATGCTATGCTTACAGATTTCTTAAGTAGGATACAACCTGAGAAGTACTCTAATTGAACAGAAAAAATTCATTACAAAGCCTTTGCTATAGACCGTATGTTTGTGTCCCTCCAGAATTCATATATTAAAATCCTAATCCCCAAAGTAATGGTATTAGGAGGTGGGGCCTTGGGTTGGTGATTAGGTCATGAGGGCTCTACTCTCATGAAAGGGATCACTGCCTTTATAAAAGAAAACCAGAACTCCTTGACCCCTTATGTCTTACAAGGACACAGGGAAAAGATGGTTGTCTATAAACTAGGGAGTGGGTCTTCACCAGACTCTGGTGTCTTGATCTTTGACTTCCCAGCCTCCAGAATTGTAAGAAATACATTTCTGTTGTGTATAAGCCACCCAATCTATGGTATTTTGCTATTTGCAAACTATAGCTAAGACAGCCACCTTGTACGGCTGACTGAAAGAACCCCTGTCTTCTACCCTCACTTGGGTGGGTTTCTATACATGTATCATAAACATTTCTGAAAAAAGAAAAGAACTGGGCTGATGATCTTCAGCAGATTGCCCCATATCTCAAAGTCCTAGCATGCCTTTCATTTTTTCTAATAAGCAATCCTTTACCAAACTTTATATATGCAAATCCTTTGTGTATGTTCAATAAAAATAAATGGTTACATGTTCATATGTAAGTACAAACAAGATTAGTTCTCTTTGATTTCTTTAAACCTCTCAGTTATCCTGAAAAATCTTTAGGCACAGAGCTCAGCCTCTTATTCTGTAAGACCAAGTATTAATTTTGACATGCTCAGTAAAAGAACAAAGACCATAAATTTATTCATGTGTGCCAGAATTCCATGAGCTGTAATTAAATTTTAACCAGAACATTAAACTGCATAAATTTAAAGGAAACATATTCTTAACATTTATCCTTTCAAGGAATTTTTTTTTTTTTTTGAGACAAGGTCTTGTTTTCCTGCCCAGGCTAGAGTACAGTGGCATCATCATAGCTCACTACAACCACAAACTCCTGTGCTCGTGCAGCCCTCTTGCCTCAGCTTCCCACATAGCTGGGACTGACTACCTAGCTAATTTTTAACTTTTTATGGAGACAGAATCTTACTATGTTGTTCAGGCTGATCTTCAACTCCTAGACTCAAAAAGGAAATCTTTTATCTAAATGATGACTGCCTCTGATTTAGGGTCTTTTCAGGCATCTACTATAAGATGCAAGAATAATATCTTCTAGGCAGTGCCGAAGAATGATATTCAAGAATATAGAAGAATGGAAGAGAGGCAGAAGAGGAACCAGATCCCCTCTTGGAAGACAGAGGCCCAAGGAGTGACAAAGAAATTTAGACCATAAAAGTAAAACTGCTGACTGTTCACGTTATAAATCACCGGATACTTAAGAGAAAGAATAGTTAGGCGGAAAATGCTGATGATCTTACTTACTGGTTTTCATAGCCCCTAATTTATTTGGAAGAAGAAATAGGATGGAGAAGAGGACAATTAGCATTTCAGGCCCTCAACTGGCTTCTGGCTTTAACAAAAACAGCTCCTTATAAAACTTTATTTCTAAATTGTGCTTCTACACAAGCTTTTGTTTAATAAGATAAAGCCCCTATATGCCCCTAGGCATATAGCCATCCCCCCCACCCCACCCCCAGAGAATTTACAGGGAAGAGAACAGGATTTTACTGACAGTGAAGGGTAGTTTTGTACTCAGGTACATAGGTTACTGCCAGATGCTATTCCTACCTCTAATCATTTGCGCCGAAATCTGATTTACATTTAGGAGATGGCACAGAAGTGGTGTAACATTACTGAAAGTAGCAATAAGGCTGCCAGGAAATTACCTTAAGTATCAGAAGAATGCTGACGCACTTTGGCAGAGTCCAAGTGAAGTCACATGAAATTCTCGTCAACACCCCTCAATTTACTGTAGAGGGGAATAATCCTCCTCCCTTATCCTTCCTTTCCAAATACCATTTCTTCCTAACACTTCCTAAAAAAGAGCTCTAGAATGCAGCCATGCTAAACTGATACCATCCCCATCAAGTACGTGAAAAAAATGTACAAGGCACGGTATTTCTGCAATGAATGCAAAGTTGAAAAAAAACAAATGGTGGCTGGGGTCAAGGAGCTGGGGTTTCAGGGGAGAGCCATTTACGTAAATTACCAAACAGAAAGACAAAGGCAAGTACAGTAAAGACAGGGAGTAAACATTCCGTGGTAAAGTGGATGGTAGGCAGAGGTGCTGGCTGCTGAACAAATAATCAATTAAGCATATCCTGGGGAAGCAGGAAAAGCCGGAATGGCCTGACTCACTGCCTCAGGTCAGGACCCTCATTGTCTAGATAAGAATCTAGACAATGACAATAACCTCTAAATGGGTGCTCGCTTGGGCAGCACATATACTAAAATTGGAACGATACAGAGAAGATTAGCATGGCCCCTGCACAAGGATGACACGCAAATTCGTGAAGCGTTCCATATTTTTAAAAATAAAATAAATAAATAAATAAAAATAACCTTCAAATGGGTCTCTGATCCTCCAAGCTTCATCTTTTCTAACCCATTCTGTACTACACCTGCGTTAAATCCTTCAGTAGCTCCTCAACAACTGAAGAAGCCAGTACTGCTTATCATGGTGCACGATGTTCTTCATGATCTGAATCGTGCCCCTCACTCTGGCTTTATTTCTAAAGAACCCTACGTTACATAGACATTCTTGGAGGACCCCAAAGGCTTCATGTTCTCAAATATATATGAACCTTTGCACAAAGTGTTTCTTCCATCAAGAACATCTTTCTAGTCTCAATCTGGCTAATTCCCTCCATTCTTGGAGACTCAGCTCCTCTAAAAAAGCTTTCCTGGACAGTCCCTAGGCTGAGTTAGCTACCCATCCTGTGTTCCCATAGCCCCCTGCACTATTCCAGCATTTAGCATCCTGACTTGCATTTGTTATGGCATTATCTGTATAACTCCTCAAATTCAGATTGCAAATTCCTTACGGGTAGGAAATTCATTTCTTGGTTATCACCCAAGGCCAGCACAGAACCTGGCACATAATAGGGACTCAACAAAAAACTTGAATTCAGTAAAATATTGACAAAGGAGAAGGGAAAAAAATCAGTAAAAGTAAAGGGGAAAAATGGTAAGTCTTAATTCTTTCACTTCTAGCTGGATAAGCCACTAAGATTAAGCCACTTAATTGCTCTGAAATTTAGGATTCTCACTTGACAATGATGATTAAGAGACTGCACAGGGTAGTAGGAAGCACAGGAACCTTGAAATCAGCCATACCTAGAGCTGAATCTAAGCAGTTACTGGGTATGTGATTTAGAGGAAAATCACTTAGTACCATGATGCCTCAGTTTCCATGTATAAAAATGGGGATAAAACAGTACCTACTGATAGAGTTATGAGATTAAATGAGCTTGTGCTGGAAAAATATTTAGAAAAGTGTCTGTCACATAGCCAGCAATCTATAAATGCTAGATATTGTTATCATCATTATAACTCTAAGAAAATGCTTTGTAGATGGCCAAACATATGTTTTCTTAAAAATAAAATAGCCTTTTCAAATTTACAGAAAGAAAAGTTCCCCGAGGACTATAAACCAGAATAACTTGTTATCAGATTTGACCCTCAAGTTATATTCTATTCAATTTCATTTATAAGTATTCTATGTATCTTTTAAAACTCAGAAGATAGGCTCGGCGCCTGTGGCTCAATCAGCTAAGGCGCCAGCCACGTACACCTAAGGTGGCGGGTTCGAATCCCCAGCCTGGGCCTGCCAAACAACAATGATGGCTGCAACCAAAAAATGGCC